>SRPO01000245.1:0-36322 GCA_018360065.1 Claviceps pazoutovae
GGGTCGCCGAAGGCAAGGAGGGGGAAGTCTGAGCAGTGGACGGGTAGGTAGGTCACAGGTGTGTACGGACATACCTCTAATGTATGCAGTAAGCATCCGGCACTACAAGACACACCAAGAAACTCCTTAAACGATAACGACCAAGTCGTGTTGCGTCAACGCGCCGAGGCAAAGCCGAAACCTGAAGTAGTGAAGAGTGTCCCATTTCTCAGTGTAAAGTCACGCAGATTTGCAGGCAGCGTGAGCAGATAAAACAATATAAGTATCGCAGGCTCTTCTCAGAGAGACGCTTTACCCCGGGCGGGTTTTTTTTACAACGCGCGGAGGTCACCTTTCAAGTTCTCTCGGTATAGGAACGCCTGTGACCGCGGAGTGGTGTAAGAGGGGGAAAGATGGAATTAGCCCGAGTTGAGTGCCAGATTTCGCTACAAGAATAAGGGCGGAACGAATTTGTCCACTATGTTAGGTAGGTAGTTGCAGCTCAGAGTATTATATGTACTCAGAATGTAGTGACGATACCCGGCTCGAAGTAATTATGCAGGGCCCAGCATCGAAGCGAGGTCTGACAAGTAATGGAGGAGAAACTGCAAGCGAACATGTGATATGGTCCTTCCCTTCATTTGTAGAAGCATGTCCTCTTTGTTGTACGCTGGTTGAGCCAGAGGTACACTGGACGCCACATGAATCTTGGTGTCCGGGGTTCAGCCTTTGATGCATCGTCCCGCCGACGAACGACCGATGATAAAGTCCAATCAAATGTCATGGTTGACGCCCGATTCGAGAGGGAGGCAATCAAGAAGAGTAGAAGGCCTCCCAGTCTCAAGATTTAAATTA
Organism: Claviceps pazoutovae; assembly: GCA_018360065.1. Classification (NCBI taxonomy): domain Eukaryota; kingdom Fungi; phylum Ascomycota; class Sordariomycetes; order Hypocreales; family Clavicipitaceae; genus Claviceps; species Claviceps pazoutovae. The sequence goes on from SRPO01000245.1 coordinate 835, forward strand.
GATTAACTTTATCAGTTCGAAAGCCCGAAATTTTGACCTGACGCAGATGATGGACCAGACGCGAATGTCCTCATACATAATCAAGCAGCAGCCGAGTTTCGCCGCCTTAACTTAGAGTCAGGACGAGGTTGAACACCGGTAGCTTTCAGCAGCAGAACGATCACTGGATTCGGATGCCGCTATACTCCATTCGTTACCAACAATGGTTCAGTAGACTGATCTCTTCGCAGGAAAGCATGCCTCGCACTGTGCCACAAATTGGGATTGTGCGAGAAAGCTGCAAATATGACTTGCTACCTACTTCATTCACTATCATGTGCCAGCGTCTTGACTTTGACGAAGGAAGTTTACTTTGTGAGAAGCCACCGAAGCAGCACTCTAGGTAAAGCCGCCGCGCCGTGGTAGGCGCTTATTAGAACAGCCCCCAGAGATATCTCTGGCATGCACGGCTGCTGGAGCATGATCTGCCATGTGGGTCAGTCTCTGCTTAAAGGTGCTGGTTATCTTCTTTCAAAGTATCGGGACACAAATTGTGACATATTTTCAAAAGTGTGTCTCCAGCAGTTTATGTCCGGACAGCGTGGAAGGATTTTAACCAGGCTATGTTGCAGAGTTGTGGCTTCTTATTTCGCTCGTCTTGTACAAACCTTATATGACAGGACTGGGCAGAGAAAGGATCAGCTGCATTGGAACACTTGCCCCGTGACGTCGGCTTTTACAAGTTCCGCATCTCACGGGCCGGCTATTTGATTCTCCTTCGTTTCCCATCGGCATATCGAAGGTTTGCTCATTCCATTCAGGCCCGTGACTGATTTATCGTTTGGATCGATGCGACTGCTCAACGTACCAGTAGAGGCTGCGATCCAATATCAAATGGCCGTTTCACTGGTCGGCAGTCGCTATGAGTGACGGGCCGCGAAGGCCAACTTTTCCGTATTAGTAGGTACTGTACGCAGTAGGTTAGTTTCTTGCACGTTGAATCTCACATACCAGCTTGCTAACGCCCCCGACACACGTAGGTAAAGCGAGTTGTTGATTCCAGTTTGATGCTGCCCGACCCCTGGCGCCACCCGATCAGGTCTACGTCAAGTCAGGAGACCAGTGACGTAAGCTGGCCCCACGCTGAGTAATGCCGACCTTTTCGCGCACCGAGGTACGATACGAACCTAAATGACCACTTTAAAGAAAGATCACGTCAAACAACTTTGTACCCTACGACCGCTCCGCCTGACGCAACTCTCTCGCACAAAGCCGGACTTTGCAGCGCCTACCGCGGGTTATTTTTAACGCAATCGAGTGCTTAGCGTTAGGTATATTCTAGCCAGATCGACATCATGGCCGCAGCATTGGATAACGCGAACCCGACGATTCTAAGCCCATCGCAGTTGCCAACCCGCCACAAGACTGTCTCGGCTCGCAATGGACCAGACAAAAAATACTCAGATATCATATTTTCAAAACCGGCCTACTTTTCCAGTCCGTTTTCCGATAAGGACTTGACCTGGCCTGGCTGCGACAATGGCAGTGACGACCTTTCTGCACCCGAGCCTATCGATGAGCAGGAGATTTATGGTAAGGTTCAGAATCGTCAAAAGCCTTGTTTGCGCGACAGCTATAAAACGATCGAGTCGTGAGCGCTGACGAGCTGGCCTCTAACAGATCTAATTTCCACAATTTCCGACCCAGAACACCCGGTGTCTTTAGGCCAACTATCCATCGTCAACATCAACGATATTCACATCACCCCTTCTCCAGCATGTGGCGTGCCTGATTCGAATACTATTATCCAGGTTATGGTTGAAATTACACCTACCGTCACACATTGTTCCCTCGCGACCGTCCTAGGGCTTGGTGTTCGTGTTCGATTGGAACAGTGTTTGCCCCCAAACTACCGAGTTGACGTCATTTGTAGAGAAAACACGCATAGCCAGGATGACCAGGTGAATAAGCAACTGGCGGATAAGGAGAGAGTCGCCGCTGCACTCGAAAACGACTCATTGAAAGGAGTTTTGGACAAGATGCTAGAAACCTGCGCTTGATTAGGCACACCAAGTACCCGATTGCTTGTGTCCAGTGCTGAACCGTGACAAATAGGCTTCTGGGCACAGATCATGCCACGAGTCACCAAAGGAGTCATCTCTCTTCCCGTTCAGATCTAAAATCATGGTCGCAAAACGGGTTATTCGTGTCTGGCTTCTGTATGTGGTACCTGACAGCCGATGCGGACGACTGACATAAAGTCGTTACGTGGTGTTCCTGGGATTCAAGGTATTGAATCCTGATCAATATTGGTACGGACTTGAACGAGTGGGTTAAACTCCAGTTCCATGGATGTGCAGAAGAACTGCCATGCACCAAACGCGACATTATTAGCACAGGTTATACCTGTTTCGAACTTGAACCTGTCGCAACAGACAGTTGCAACAAAAAACGTACGCCAGATCCTTCCTTATCTCAACATCAATCACTGAAAGGGGCACAGCTGCCACCAAGTAAGAAGTGATGAATATCCGAAGCATGAATGTTCTAAATACTTCAAGGGCGTTACAGTTATGGATAGTCTGTCGATGGATCTAGGTACTCAATTTCATATGAGAATCATTTTATATAGATTTGACCGTCCCCTTTGATTGGCGTGTTCCTTGCGAAAACTAAGAGGAAAAGTTACATCGAGAGTAGCTGTTCACATGTGCTGGCATTGTCAGAAAAGAGAACAAAACAACCTGTGATGAAGCGGAGAAACTTTGACATCCTGCATAGCTATAGTTTAAAGAGGGATTGCGACCCATTCAAGATGCAACCGAATCTTTCATTGTCAAAGAGACATACATAGGTTTGTATGTATTTCCATGCTAGCCTCTGGGGAGCCAGAAGTAGAAATTGATGTCAAGCGGCTTTGCACGTCGTGCGCAGGCGGCAGGACTGCCGGCTTGTGGCTGGTGGGCGACTTCAGTACATAGAACTTGGTGGCGCAAGGCGCAACCTCAAGTCTCAGTCTAGAATCGACCTTGAGCCCGGCAGTCACTTTGACAAATGATGTTGTGTAGCGCCATGATCCGCCATCCACCCAGTTGCTTGCTGGAACATGTATTTTACGCCTCGACTAGACCACGACTCCTCCCATCACGCACGCTCATGAGAACTCGGGTGCTATCGTGCCGTCCCTAGAAACCTGCCGTCAACCTGCGCTTAAACGTCCTGAGCACTCGGATGAAAGCGCCGTGGCAATGCAGTTGATTGCCTTATAATGGCTCTTGACTCGGCGCTCCACCCGAAGAATGAATTGTGGCAGTTCCTCACGAAACGAGGTTTGGACCTGAATGTGGTATGTGCTCCAAAGCCGCGTCTCCCCTTGTTCAATATTACAAGCCATCGCGGCATGCGACGCGACAGACCATCGTTCCAGACATGCAAGACAAAACTAATCTCAATCATTCGATCAGGGCGGAGATTATGATCTCAGACAAGGATCAGCCCGAAACGGTTCCTCGGGAGGAACGCTCAGCACGACGACCAACAACAAGGGATCATCAATACAGAAACTTGGCACGACTTTCATTCCCGTCGCCGTCTTCGTCTGTGTGTGCCTGATCACCTTCGTCGTTCTGCGACGTTTCTGCAAGCGCGTGTATGCGCCCAGGACGATCCCTGAATTACGGTTCCCCAAGTGAGCCCTGCCCGCGATAAATCCATTTCGGCCGATAAAGACAAAGAAAGAGGAGAAGCGCAGTGGAGAAAATATCAAGTGTTGTGTAAGGGGTCAATCAACTGATGCTCGCGCAGTTTGCCAAGCCCAGCATTGCCAGGAGGATGGCTGAATTGGATAATCCCCTTCTTCAAGATACCGGACAGTTGGGTCCTGAACCATGGCTCGCTCGATGGCTTCTTTTTCCTACGATTTCTAAAAGTTTTGCGGAACATGTGCTTGTGTGGCTGTCTGGTTACATTTCCTGTTCTGTTCCCTATACATGCTACAGGAGGTGTTGGATTATCTGATCTGGACAGTTTGACCATTGGCAATGTTAAGGAACCTCAGAAACTTCTTGCTCACGTATTCGTGGCGTGGGCGTTTTTTGGTAAGTATCTTGCGGCGCTGTTCGTTTTACATACAAGGGAGGAGTTTGCTAAATCAGGCTGGCGCAGGCTTTGTCTTGTACATGATTGTCAGAGAATGCATTTATTATGTGAACCTCCGACAGGCATACTTGTCATCCCCGTACTGTGCCGACCGCATATCGTCGCGAACCGTCATGCTCACATGCGTTCCAAAAGAATACCAAGATGAACGGCGACTGAGAAGATTGTATGGCGATCAGGTGAAGCGAGTGTTCATCCCTCGAACATCTAAAGCTCTCGAAAAAATGGTCAAGGAGCGCCGACAGACAGCAGAGAGGCTTGAAAAGGCAGAGATTACGCTTATACGAACGGCGAATTCGGCGCGCCAAAAGACCCTCGCCAGATCTCCAGACTTGGCCGAATCGTCGACAGTGCTACAAGCTTCTATGGCCAAATCGACACATTCGAAACAAGTGGCTCTCGTTTCGAGCCAGAGTACAGAAAACGATGCGACCGGAAGAAATCTGCATGAGCTCGAGCTCCCAGAGTCTGCGACATACTTTGCAGTGCTTACTGACCAGAAGACAGAATCTGAGGTCAATGAGACAGCGAGCCCGGAGAAGGGAGACGAGGACGACGATGAGGACTATCAGCATCCATATGGGCTTTCTCCAGACATTCCTGACGTGCGAGGCTCAGTTGCCGCCCAATGGATTCCTGTCGAGCGCCGACCGTATCATAGACCCATCGGCAATTTCTTTCGTCGCGTGGACACTGTACGTTGGACCCGGAATCGATTGCGCGAGTTAAATGTTCAGATCCACAAGATGAGGAAACAGGTTGGGCGTGGCGGCGGAATTACCTTGCCGACTGTTTTCATCGAGTTCTATAACCAGGAGGCTGCCCAGGCGGCCCATCAGGTGCTTTCTCATCACCGTCCGCTACAAATGTCGTCGCGGCTGCTCGGTGTTCGGCCAGACGAGGTGATCTGGTCCAGTCTGCGCTTGACTTGGTGGGAACTGATTGTGCGACGCTTCCTCATCTTGACACTTGTCACGGCAGCCATTATATTCTGGGCCGTTCCCTCGGCCTTCATCGGCAGTATAAGCAACATCGAAACGGTGACCAAACATTTCAAGTTTCTGCACTTCTTGAACTTGTTACCCAAGGTGATATTGAACTTCATTCAAAGCTTCCTGCCGGCCATTGCGCTCTCACTTTTAATGGCCATAGTGCCGTGGCTGTTACGAAGTAGGAATCCCTCTAATTGTCATCACTACTCAACCTGTTATACACAGATAAGCCGGACGTACCTTGATTCGCTGACAATAAGTGAGTCGCAGTTTGCGGAGCAATATCTGGTATCCCTACCACAACCCGAGTCGAGCTGTTCGTCCAAAACGTTTACTTTGCTTTCCAAGTCGTGCAGGTTTTCCTCATCACAACCCTCACTTCGGCTGCGTCATCAGCATTGGGCGCCATATTGTCAAACCCTCTCGGAGCTAAGGACCTCTTGGCTGCTAACATTCCGAAGGCGTCGAACTTTTACCTTTCCTATATCTTGATTCAGTGTATGTTAGGTGGGGGAATGCGCCTCATTCAACCCTTTTCCCTGATCAGGCATTACTTCATTGGAAGAGTCAGCGTGATTCCGCGCACAAGGTATAATCGATGGCTCACCCTTGAGCCAGCTTACTGGGGAGGCGTGTATCCTATCTACACTACCATGGGTGTCATTGGTACGTTTATGTCTCGCCCTGAGTAAAGCATATCAGGCCTTGCGTCGTTGTCCACAGGCCACTGACATTCGCAACTCTCGATTCAAAATCGGTTACAGCCCTGAGTTACGCTTTCATTGCCCCCTTGGTTCTTGTATTCGCTGCCGGCGGTATGTTCATTACGCAAACAGTGTGGAAGTACAATCTCATGTACGTTCTTGATTCGGACAAGGATAGCAAGGGACTCTTTTACCCCCGCGCCCTCATACATTTGACCATTGGGCTCTACCTCGCGGAGATTTGTCTCATCGGTCTGCTAGCTCTAAAGTCGGCTTACGCACCGCTGGCGCTAATGGTTCTATTTTTTATCTTTACCGGTCTGGTGCACATCTCATTAAGTGATGCCATTGCGCCTCTTCTGCTCAACCTACCCCAGACGCTGCCTCTAGAGGAGGAAATCCAGGCGGAAGAGAAGGCCAAGGCTCTTCGAGCACAGGAAGTAGCACAAGCACGCTTAGACATAGGCGGCGGCGGCGGCGGCACAGTACCGGGCGCTGCAAACGACTACTACGACACTGAGCAAGCTTTCGGTGATGAGGCGCAAGTCGCACAGAACGCAGACAACGACGAGACCGACGCAGAGAATGAAGGAACTGACTCTGGAGACGAACACCAAATAATAGGCACACGCGCCATAGAAGGAGCAGCCAGCATCGGCGCAACCCTGAAAGAATGGCTTCATCACAAGTCTCAGCAAAAGCTCGACGTCACAATCCAACAATCCGGCGTCAAATATCTTCTCAACAAGCTCAACTTCTGGACACATGACAAGCACACGAGTGACCAACCGCCCGGGTTTCTCGCTCGATGGCTCCACCCCGAAGAGTACGAAGACTTTGTGGCCCTGCGGAAAAGTATTCCTAGTGAGCAGTTCCCCGCGGTGCTGTATCCGTCTGATTTCGAGAAGCGCTGTTACCTCCCTCCCGAGATGTGGGCGGCCAAGCCGATGCTGTGGATTCCGCGGGACAAGGCGAGGGTGAGCAGGCAAGAGGTTGCGCATACGAAGAAATACACACCCATTTCGGATAGGGGTGCCGTGTTGGATGACAAGGGGAGGATTGTTGTGTTCTTTGGGAGGGCTCCTGTAGGGAAGACGAGGCTGCTTTTGTAGGAGCAGGTAGTAGATGTTTTCTTTTTATAATTCTGGTATCGCTTGCCGGCAGAGTGGTTTTTGCATCTGGCATCGGCATCCGGCATCGACATCTGGCATTGGGCATTGGGCATTAAGCATTGGGCGTTCAGCGTTGGATCTAAACTTTATAGTATGTATGCAAATTCCCCCAATCGACAGAGCCGTGATTTTCTTGGCTCAAAACGATCCCTGGACCCTTGCAACTTGAACCGCGGACCTCCAATCTCCCTTCACCGGCCCGAGTGCTGGCCAACAAAGTTCAAGCCTGCGACGTGTGTTGCTTCGAAGCCGGAAGCCACGAAACAGCCAGCCAAATCCAGTAAGTCGTAGCTTTTCTAGCCAGAGGCGGGGCGTCGCTGCCGCTGCCGCTGCCGCTGCCGCCAACTTCCAGGTGATGCGCAGCCTGTGCCGAGTGTATTGTATGCGCCCCCTCGCTGCAGCTCTGCTGTACAGTAGCTGTTGTGTGAATGCTCACCAAGATGTTGGACGCCGTCGTCTCTGCGCTAGCGTAACTCAGGACTCAGGACTGTCTTCAAGGGCATTAAATCGCACGATGAATTGCCGTGATCTCGCGTCGTTCAGTATGAACACCACAGAGGCTACCGAGTTGCCGACGGCCGTGCCATCGTCGGGCGATGACAAGACCATATGTAGCTCTTGGCAAAAACCCCTCACAGCGCCCCATCGGGCCTATTCTTGACCATCACATGCAATAACTTCACTGATACATTCCTCAACTTCATCACCATCAATGGAGCATGGCACGCCGCGTCTCTGCGATGACGACGAAAGGGCCCTGGTTACCGTACATAGTGATTTTCGCTTCAATACAGCAACTACGACGGGTGCGGGTTGTCTTTTCCTTTTCTCGTACAATGTACAAATTTGACGTCAATTGTCTCCGACCCTAGAATGAGCCAATTCCGTTGATGGAGGGCCAAGTTATCGTAATTTCAAGTTGAGTGTGCGATTTCGACCTCCTGGACGCCAATTCCGGATCTGGACTTGTCCGGCACCGCCCTCAACTGAGCGTTCTCCCGTACGTTAGACGTGACGGAATCACGTAGAGAGCACATGGCGATATCGAAGAGCAAATCGGAGCCTTTTTTCTGGGAATGTTTATCTTTAAAGATTGGGATTTGCACGACTTTGCAATGCATGATGCCTGGATCATTGATAGAGAAGGCATGTCGGGTGATTGCTGTGTGTGTGTCAAGTTGGTGATTGTTGAGATCATGAGGCTGAAATCACTCCGCGCGCATCTTCATGAGCAGAAACCTCAGATAATTGTGTGACGATGGATCTAGCAGCAGTGTCATCCTGTCAATTCCAAATATAGGCGTCCAAGTGACAAGTGGAAATCATAACACATGTCCATATATCCCTCAACAAGACTTCGATGACCTTTTCAATACGCATGTTAATTTCACACATAGGCGAGAACAGACATACCCAGCGCCAGTCGTACACCACTCGTACTCTCCATCTACACAGTGTACATATCCAGACGCCCGCCGAAAAAAGAAACAGACAGAAGATTCAAAGCAGATCGAGAACAAACAAAGAAGGCAATATGAGTAAGGTTTGTCGGCAGAAGACAAAATGGTGTCCATAAACACCCTTCGACTGCATCGCGCCATCATCTCTATGGCTTCGAGATTGCGCGCTCGCCATATCCTTCTAAATGTGCTGCGCGCCTCCGCGCGCCTCCTACGCACCCACTTCTGCTACAAACGCATACCGCGGCAAGGCAGCCATCCTCTCCTCTGGACTAAACTCTGCATCATCGTAAAACATCCTGCTCTTCTTGTCCTTTTCTCGCTTCGCCTTCTTCTCACCAGGATCTTCCGCAGTCTCCTGAGGTTGGGGCGCCCTAACACCGGCCTCAGCCATACGGATCAGCTGGTCTATGTCGTCGCCCGGTGCACCAGGCATACCCGGATGAGACCAGTTCCCAGCCTGGGGCGGTCTCTGAGGCAGGCCAGTCCCACCGAGGGGACCGCCCGGAGGCCTAGTAGGAAGAGATTCGGCACCGGGGTACGCATGCGGTTGTTGGCCAGGGAAGGCAGTCTGCGGGACTGTATGAGTCTGGTTGCTCTGCCGAATTCCCAAAGAAAAATTTATTAGCAGCTTATTCGACGGTAGGACAAAGGGGTATGTATACACCTACAACTTGCTGTTGTCCAGCTCGAGCATCTCCGACCTGAGCTGCATCCTGTCCGCCATTCGGAATACCCGCCTTCTTATTCGCTCTAAACTCCGCCAACCGCTTCAATAGCTCCTCCTCTGTCTCAATCTTAATCTTCTTCCTCTGCGTCGGCTGCCCAGATACGGGATTGCCGGTTGCAATGCGCCGGTCCTCCTGCGCCTGGTAGAAATGCTGGATAATGCGGCTGCGGTGCTGCTCCAATGCCTCATGCGGGATACCTTCCATGCCAAAGATTTCCACGTCTAGGCTTTGGCGGTTCGGCAACGCATTATCGACTTGGTTGAGTGTTTCCTTGTGCACTTGGTTCAGGTGGACAGACAGACCTTTTGAACGAGTGTTAGCTACATCAGCGAGTCCCAAGATATAAACGCGCCAAAGTTGTCCTTGATGTTGATGGTATGGAATCTCTTTTTACCTCCGGCTGTGTTGAGTCGTCGTCCGCAGCGGTCGCATTTGAAGTGCTTCGCTTTCTGGTGGGAAATGAGAAGCTTGAGATCCTCAAAGTCGCGCTCGCCTATGCATCCAATCGTCGAGTTAGTAATCCCATTCCTGCGCAGTTCATTTCAGGATATCAGAAGGGGGGGAGGGGTTACAGACAGTAATAGCACCAGGGCCGCGTGAGCACCTCTTCGATATCGGGATGGCCGCGCTTCTTTTTGCCCATCTTGGCGGAGCTCGAGGGGTTGTCTTTGAGGGCTTGTTTCGGTAGAAAGTGAGGTGTCTTGAAGAAATATCGGTGGCCTTGATGCGTTTAGTAATTATTGCATTCGTACGGCGCAAATGACAAGTTTTCGGGTCTGGGCTGAGGCTGGATTAAGCTTGGTGATGGAAACAAGCAACCAACGCGGCATTGACTCGGCTGAAGCACGGCTAATTAGTGCGCGCCGAATGGAACCCGGGCGCTGCCGCATGTACTCCGTGCACCAAAAAATCCCTGTAGGTTCACTGTTCAGTGATTGCTCACGCTGACAAGTTACTGTGATGCGTCGCGACTCGCGACTCGCCAGACAACACCGCTGCAAAGGGGATATATGTAAATGACTTGGCATGCGAGTATAAAATTCGTTGTCTGTAATTTCCTCCTTTCCGTATGTTGATATTTTGATTATGTACACCCTATGAATTTTATGTAAAAATCGGCTCCCTACGCCGCTATGAATGCATATATGTATACTATCTGGCAACAATCGGCCAGCAAAACCCCAAATCCCAGCTTATAGGTCGTGTCCATGGTGTTCATCCGCGCGCGCCAAAACGTCCATACAAATACATGATGTGCAAAAACAACGCTAATTGTTCCTCCCACTTTCGAATTTTCAACGCCATCCGGTCTTAATTAAATCGCTCATCTATCACTCCTGAGGAGTCTGGTCAAACATTATCAGCGGCCACTGTGCAGGTTGCGGCACCATGGGCAATTCCCCTCCACTATGCGGTATCGGCGGCAAGCCACCGTCTGGAATAAGAGGCGCGACTACTTCGCTGCGACTGCCGCCGCCGCCGCCTAATGTGAGCAATGCATCGGCACTGTAGCGAGCTTGGCTATCTGCAATGGCAGCGGTCCAATTTTGCCAAGAAGTCCTCCACATGAGATCTGTGGTCTCGTGCGCCAGAGGCTGGCCATAACTGACCATTGGATTTGACTGAGAAGGCCCAGCGGCGGGGTGATCGGTCGGCGTGTTGGTCGTATAGAAGACCGGCTGCTGGCTGGATTGATACGCTAAAGTCTGGTGATGTGTATTTTGAGGAGGCCGTGTGTCGACGTAGGCAAGCGACTGATATGTGGGTTGCGATGAAGAGGAGCCATGTGTTTCATAATATGCCTTTGATGGATCATTCACGAGAGAAGAGTTGACCGAAGACATGGTTGGATGTTGTGAGTAGGAAGGTGCTTGATTCAGATGCGCTTGATCTGGCATGGGATGCAACATTGTCGGCTGGGAATGCTGCTGCGGTCGCTCTTGCTTGACGTCGAGGCCCCTTTGCGATTGATGTGCATTGCCGTTAGTACTTTGGCTCATGTCGTGCTGAATCCAGCTCATTGTTCGGTCAATGAGTTCAGCGATTTGTGTGCGCATGCCACTTCCGCACCCTGCCAAAATGTTAGCGTCCACGTTGTGCCTATTATACAGGTCCAACACGACGCAAGAGTCCATAGTAGCAAATCGACTCTCTACGACAAAGGGACTGTGATTGCACTCACCCAGCAGCAAGCTCATTTCCTTAACAATATTCATCCAGCGGTCCATTTCATCACTCAGCTTCGTGACTTCTTTTTGCGTGATTTCGAATCGTCTTTCCCATTGAGGAACCAACATGGACAGAATGGCGACACAGTAGATGGACATCTGGTACCATGTCGTGTCCAGTGCTTTCATTTTGCTCAATTGCTCCACAGTCTCGAGATACTCCCTGGCGGCTTCCTCGCAAATCCTGGTGTTTTCTGTAATCATGTCCTTGTCATCAGTCATGGCCAAGGATGGATGACGGAGGTGCAGCCGGGTTTCAAGGTTGAAGCTTCGAGCAAAGAGCGGCCCGGGCAACTCATGATCGTGCACTTTGGATGCGCTCAACCGCAGAGATTCGGGAAGATCCGATTCCCAACTTTCAAGCTGTGCCTCTAAGGCAGTAACAATAGCCTTGTAGTTGCTTTGATCTCGTCGGACGCTGTATATGTTGGCATACATCTCCATCAAGATTGGCACCATTTTATAGCCGCAGATGGCAACCTCGTAGGGACAAGGAAGAGTTCGGGTGGTATCTATCCCGTCATCTGATAGCAATTCGTCGGCAATGGGCTCAGGAAAATCAACATCAAAGTCTTGCACAGATATTGGGACCGGATAGCCTCGCTTGCCGTTAATAGCAACAACAACAATCATAATACACCAGAAGGCCCGTTTACGAAGCTCATTCGACAAGTTAGTCGGCTCGCCGGGTTCCTTTGTTCTTCGGTGCAACTTTAATTCGAGAGCTCGGTGAAGTGCCATGTTGGCTACGATCGAGCCGCATCCCGGTTTGGGGAAAGATCGAGTGTGAGAGGCAATGAGTACGAGTCCTTGCAGCGCTTCGAAACTCGAGGATGAATGAATGTCATAAAGTTTGCTGAGCGCGAAATGATAGTGCCTGTTGGATAGATCATTATACTCATTACGTTGCTCCATTGTCTGGCTGCTGCGGACGCCAAACTGAAATAGAATAGCAGAAAATACCATATGCACCAGCACCAGCTCGGACACAGAGGGCTTGTAGCCCGGTTCATCGTACACTCGTTCCAACTAGACAATTGTCAGTGATGCCGTCTCTAGTTCAGAAATACGAAACACAAGTATTTCTTGGTGGGGTTGTCTTACCAATTTCATAAACGACGGCTTATGCAAGACAGGCATGAAAGATGCAATAGTAATAAAATACCACTCAGCATACATGAAGGCGTTCTGACGATTGGGCAGATCGACTTGGACAGTCGGGTTCACTCCCATCACAGAACGGAGGAAAGCTTGGACAGACTTGTTGTACAGGGGCATGGACGGATCCATCTCGGCAGGTGGCTCGTCAACATCTGGCGCATCAAATGAAGTTGTCTCGATCGTAGTCCCCAATAAAGTGAGTGTGGTTCCTTTTAACGAGCTCAATGGCGCATCGTCTCCAGCAACACCCCAATGAGTTTCCTCGGGCCTCGTCCGCCACTCGTTGCACGGAATTCTCGATTGTTTGACCCTCTTTTTGCTACCTCTTGGGGAGGAACTGTCTTTTATGTACAGCATGCCATATCGTGACCAGCTTTCTGTCGGGGATGAGCTCTCGGTCGCATCAGTGGATTCGCCATTGGCAGTTTCCGAGGACGATCGCGCCGAAGTTGCGTCATGTTCCCACGGCTTCACTTCCACACCCTTTTCAGCACACAGCCGCTCCAAGTCTCGAATGTACGAGATCATGCTGTTCTTCTCCCTCTCCAACTGTTGCATGTAGCCTCTGCGCTCGGTACGACCCGTGACGCGGTCCGTGACGAAACACTCCAGATTCAGATTTATGCAATGTGAGCAGCCTTCGGGCAGCGCATCGCACCGGATCTTTCTCACTTTGCACCTGTCGCAGGCCTGTCCAGTGCGCGAATAGGACAATAGTCGATTTTTCACCACGGAAGAAAAGTCCTCGGGACCACGCTCAGCGCGCGCCAACTTCATCTTGCCGGAGCAGGAGAGATGGGCATCGTCGTCGCTGGCTCCACCACCATCGGCCGAACGCTTAGCTGGTCTAGACGGCATCGCGCCCTGCGGCTTTGTCGTTCGCGGCGAGGTATTTGTCGGCGACGACGACGCCGGCGAAACCGAGTAGGCGCCAATCGGGCTGGAATTGGCGCTGTTTGCCAGCCAGGCAGAGGGCCGCAGCGCGGTGTCGACAACTAACGCCGGTGGCAAGAAGGAGGAGGACTGATGCGGGACAGCAATGTGGCGAGAGGGTGTGAGCGAGGATGATGCAGAGCCGGGATCTGCACGAAATGGTCCTGAAGCTGCGGCGTCAAAGCCGGGCGCAGATGATTGTCTTGCACTGAAGCTATATCTGTAGCTGGAAGGGCTGCTTGAGCTGCAATAAGAGGTGCGGGGAGGCCGAGATGCAGTTGGCGACCTGGCTGCAGGGGGCTCTGGAATCCATGTGAAGTCAAAGGCGGACCCTGGAGAAGAAAGCAAAGGGCCATGGGCCAGCCTCGGGTCATGCGAATTAAACGAGCTGGTTGGCTGTGGGATCTGGACATGGAGCTGAGAATGTGCGGAGTCCATCGCGGCGATTGGTTGCCACCTTCGTTCAGCGACGTTGCGTTGTACCAGACTCTGGTGCAGTAGGTAATCAGTCAGCTATCAGGTGGTGCTTGAGCGGCGTTCAGGCGGTATTCAGGCGGTGGCTTAGGTGGTGCACCCACTGCCAATTAGCTGGCCCTGGGTGGGAGGTACAAGAACAACGGTGGGTGGGTGGCTGTTGTCGCGGCGGCTGCTGCAGGGGATCGAGCAAACGGGGAGGCGGCAGGGGCTGCCCCTTGCTGGCGGGACGGCAAGATTGGCCAAGCACAATCAATCCAGCGTTGATCTTAGTGAACCGCCTGGCGAGAAGTTAGCGCTTGCAGCCCTGTTACTGACGCTAGCCTATGGCAACGGCAGGAGCCCGGCCTTGTGGGGACGGACAAGAACAGACCAGTACTGTCTGGGACTCCTCTGGCTGGGCTTGCCAGGGGACGCTGGGCTAGAAAGAATGAATTCAGTGAGCAGGTTTTCGGATCGGTTGCTTTGGGCGATGAGGCCCTGATCAGGCGAAAGGCTCAATTTCAAGCGTATCGGCTTTCTTCCCGTCTCAGAACGACCAAGTGCTCCAATGCGCGACTCTGCCTAAGTATTTGTCTTAGATAGGTACTTTCGAGATGTGAAGCGGTTGGCGGTGGGCGGTTGGCGGGTGGTGATTGTTGAGCAATAGGATGACGATGAAGACGGCGTTCTCACCGAAGATGGTTGTGGCATACGATACGAGCAAGGCCGATCATATGAAGTGAATGACAGGCAAGTATAAAACATTGATCCTCTATCGTGCCTGCGGCTGTCTCTGCGCCTTCTCCAATATATATACATTCAACGGCTGTCGGCTTCATGGTTCTCTGCTCCGGCAGAAGCGATATTATCATGGGCTTCGCTGATCCGCAATAACACCAGCCACATAAGTTTCCTGGTGACAGATCCAATCTGTCGGCTTTACTGGCCGGCTTCGCCGTACGAATAGCATACTACACGCACGCACATAGGTACATTGTAAATCCATTGCAGTCAGACAGACTCTATTGTGTACCCGCAACAGCCCGGAACTACGGTAAACAGATCCTGCAAACTGTACCTATTGTACTCTGTAAGCCAGGCCAGAATAAACGTACATATGTACATATCCGTAATGTTTGACGTTTGTTCGGTGAATACGGGCTCTTGTTGTCCCGGAGGGCCGGGGCAATGGGGTCAATTATACACATGGCTCGGCTCGCCGTGCCCGTAGAGTTTGACTCAAGGCCACGATGAGAAGGATGTCTTCTGGAAAAGATCGTTTCAGATTAGGAGGAGCAGATTGCCGTAGGCAAAGAGTGGCGCCAGCATGTAGACTGCAGTCTTTATTGAAGCATTGCATTTGCACCTCTTACGTACAGAGTACTCCGGCTGCGGCGCCAACATCGGCCTCCGGCGCGCCCGCGCGCAACAACCACAGTCGCGCCTTTCGCCAACGCCATTGCCGTTGGTCTCCAGATATTCACCGTCACTCATACGTAGGTACCTAAGTCCTGGCTACTCCTGCGGCCTGCCTCAAAAGACGAGTCTGGAGATTGCAGAAACCGCGATCTTTTTGTATTCATGAGGGAAGCCCAGACACCAGACACCAGAGTCCAGACTCAACACCGCGGCCGCATGTTGCAGACAAGTCAGTGGCGGAGAATTCACGCAAAGCGATGCAAATCTATATCAACACGAGCGTTGCCTCCAAAACAGGCTAAATTCCACCTTGCCAGTCATTCCTGGTTCATTGACGTGTCTCGCAGCCAGTGGGACAGGATCCAAAGCGGGTTGTCGCCAGATGGGCCACTCGCCCCGAGAAACCATCCCTCATTGTCACCGAAAGTTTTCCAACTTCGCAATCATTACCGGGCAGGAGTGGTGATTGAAACCGTCTCATAGACGTGTAAATGAAGGACCGTCCATCTTAACGGGACCCAAGGGTGCGTCATTTCGGCAAGCTCCATGTCAAGTTTCTACAACCGCACTATACGAATTGCCAGATAGACTGTTGGACAGTACCTACAATAAGAGGGAAACTCTCAGCATTACCTACGATGCCAGGCATAACAACAGACTGGAGACACTGTAGGTACTCCGTACGGAGTACATATGTGTATGTATGTATGTACATAGAATGTACAAGGCTCCAGCAGACTACCGGGCATCATATCCCGATCAACTAAGGTAGCCCCTGCAAATCATGCGGGAGGGCCCGCTCTCAACTGCTCAACGAGGTTGATTGCGTGATTCAAAAATATTTGATCTTCGTACCTCGGCATCAAGTTGCGGCACCATTATGGTCCCACAGAAAAGTGAACCTCGATTTATGCCAAATTCTCAACACTGGCACTGCCCAGTGCCAACGTTGAGAAACGAGTCACGTACCTTGAAACGTAATCTAATCATCGCACTTTAAGCGAGCTCCAATATCAAGTCTCCTCTTCCGTGTCCAGGCAGGGCTATGTATACTTCGTATCTACAGTGCAAATACCTAATTTATGTATGTATGTACGGAGTATGTACATACATACTTCAGGAACACGCAGGACAACGTAAGTACATACGGAGTAGGTAATGACCCAGTAACACCACAACCTTACAAGGCTATATGCCCCATGTTCGTTGACTTGTTCAATCAAAGTTGCAGATCTCATCGTTCTTCACATGCCAGTGCGCCACCAAGACCGCGACTTCCATGCCGTCGCAAGTTACCTACGCCAGCTTGGAAAAGCTGAAAGTGGGGCGGCATGGATGGGCAACAATCGACTGTGGGGCAGAAACTGCAAATCTGTGACATGCGCAGTTTGTTGTTGATGCACCTGCAAATTGCAATCTTTGTTCTCCCTCAGCACAAGTTGCGTTGTAACTTGTCACTACTTTGCGTGCCGCCGCATCGAAAATAAGCATCTCATCACCATGTCTCTCGAATCTGTGTCCATCGAGCACATCCCTCCCGAATACGTAGTGTACCTCTGTTTCTATCGCGACGTAGAGAATGCCGCGTTCCTGCACCAACAACTTCTCGATCGAAATGCCGCTTTTGAATACGCCTTCATTGATGCTTCTGTGGTACGGAAAACGATATTATCATGTTGCCCTCTAGTTCCAGATCTAAGCCGAAATCCTGGTGAACGGCTACTCAGCACCGAGGGAAGATGACATGCTCACTATTTCCCCCCAATTGGGCCTCCAGGTAGCCTCCCGTCGCCAGCTGCTCTCTGCAGTCTTCAAGGCCGTCACTTCAGTAGCAACCGGCGCACTCAAGACACCAAATGTGCATTCCGAAATTGTGCTGTCGCTGAATCCATCCAATAACGTATGCCGTGCGGTTCCTCCCCTTCCTCCCTTTAACAATGAACTGCACTGGCAGCGGCAGCATCTGACACCACTTGAGTAGATCTCTGACTCATATCGTCGTTTTGGAATTTCGCCAACCACAAAGAATCTACTTGTTGTCAAAGTTTTGACTAGCTCAGATTCATCACCTTCTCTGCCTCGGGAATCCATCCAAACCCATCTGTCGGCACATATCAAGGGAAACGCAATCGAAGCGACCGACGCGAATATTGCTCTCGCCAACGACCCGCCGAGAATTCGAAGGTACTACAAACTTAATGGTCTAGGCTGGCTAGACGTCATCGAAGACGACAAAACTAAGCGCCAAGCTTTGGAAACTCTCATAGTTAGCTCGATCGCCTTGCGTGGATTATAGTGCGATCGATATCGAACAGGTCACATCAGAAAAATTATACAAGGCTTAATTGGTTTTTGGAATTACTTCTACATAGTAGGTTATGTCTCACCGACAACACCTTTTCCACCTCTCTCGCAACCTTTAAAAGAACTAAATGTGATAGGCTAACAAGCACAAGAAAGTAATAGACAAAACTCAGAATTCTTGCCCCGAGAGAAAGGAAAAAAGGAAATTGGATATCTCGTGACATCATGATAATGGTTGGAGTACGATGAATCAAAAACACAGACAATATGCAGATGGCAGGCTTCGATATGCTATTTATGCCAGGAAGAGAGTATTTTTGACGCGGCGTACAACTTCACCCCACATGGCATCCCTTCCGCTCTTGGTGCGTTGCACAGCATCCTTGTTCTCGTGAG
This sequence comes from Claviceps pazoutovae, assembly GCA_018360065.1. Taxonomy (NCBI): domain Eukaryota; kingdom Fungi; phylum Ascomycota; class Sordariomycetes; order Hypocreales; family Clavicipitaceae; genus Claviceps; species Claviceps pazoutovae. Next base: position 18,928 of record SRPO01000245.1, read on the forward strand.
CGCGTCGCAACAGATATTTCATACACTCGCCGGTAGTTCCCCACACCAAGTATTTGTACGCAGGCAGTTTGGGAGCAGTCGATGAGCTGCCGGAACAAGCAGATTGACTTGCTTCAACAAGCTCGCAACTGATCTCATCCGCCATACCTTGCAGCTGAGCGAAGGCAATATCAGCCTTGGCCCCGCCAGCATCACAAATGGCGCGAGCTTTCTGGACCGATTCGGCATTGTGGGTAGCAAGCACCAAATGAGCCGCAGGGTAGTAGCCGTTGCCTTGAAGGGTACCATTCCACTGATGAGTGAGGACGCTCGCGGCAATGCCATCATAGCAAGCGTCGGTTTCAGCCTTTGTGTCGTGAAAGCATTCGCGCGGGTCGGAACCCAGATAGGCGCCTCGGACTAATTTGACACCCAGAGAGAAGCCGCCTTCTTGTGCCTCAGCAAGATGTCGTTCCAGGACTTGAGGAGCATTCTTCTTGTACGCTTGGTACGTTCCGTAGATTGTGGCTGAGTCGGAGGAAGTGTTATACTTTCTGGCGAATTCCATGGTCCAGTCGTCGATACCGTCTTGGATAGCGTTGTGCTCAGCATCGAAAAGCAGGCGAACCCCACGCTGGTGCGCAAGCCCACAAATTGAATCGATCGATTGGTGCAAGAAAGGGCTGGCAGGAAGGCGATGCTTCAATTGATGCAGGGCAAGGCTACCAGCACCCGTGAATCTGGGAACGTTGTTAGCAAATGGAAGCAAAGCCGTCGTATCATGACTAAATTGCTGAAGAAAGGGCAGACATACTTCAGAGCGACAAAGTCTCCAGGCTGTGCCAAACGAACTGTCTCGAGGGTCCCCTCTGTCCAGGGTGCGACTTCATTGTTAACGACCTCTTGCGTCTCTCGCCCCGACACGGATTCCTCCCCGCCGGCCTCTTTGCCAATCAAGTCTACCTCGCGCGCGTAACCTAAGATAACACCAGTAAAACCGATCTTCTTCAATCGATTGATCGTCGCCTGCACCTCAGTAGGGGTCTCGCCTGCGCAGAACTGGGCATAAAAGGACTTCTTCAAGATATATCTGAGAAGGGGATTTTTGTCGGGGTTGAACATCGGGACAGTGCTATGAGCCAAAATGTTCATGATCCGCAGCGAGGGCGGCAGCAGAAACGGTGACGAGGATACAACGTTGGTCGCGAGCGAACGAAGGATCATGCTCAATGGCAAAACAGAGAGCGGTGCTCGAATGGGCTCCAAACTGCCAGAAGGCGGCACAGCTCCAGGTATCTCAGCAATGGTCGAAGACTTGCGGTCCGAAGAGTGTATACCACGACATTGTGTCATGACAGTTGGACGGGCCTTGATAGATGTCGCGATCGGGCAATAGCTATGCCTAGCCATGGCTGCCGCGAAGAAAGCATGATGAAATGGGGTCGAATCTGTGTTGCCGCGAAGAGTAGAGGCCCGTCGTCGAAGGGGCGAAGCAAGCCCTCGCGAGGGGCCGAGTCGCATTGCAATCTTTTGTCGTTGATATGCGAATGAAAAGTAATGACGTAATTGTCCGGCAAGATTCTAGTGTGGTGGCGACAAGTCGGATTGTATACACCTCACTTCACTTCGTTCGGTTTGGGTTCTGAAGAATGCAGCAAACAGTGGGAGTGAGTGGAGAGAGATGGTTTGAGGAGGTGTTTTGAGATATGATGAGCCCTCACACGTATGTTCGCCTTTTCTTCGACGCAAAGATAGCGAGGCTAACGAGGCGAAGAAGCAAGTCGAGCAAACGAAGATAGTTCGTGAAGGGGGGATGTATGGGCTAGGCAGGCGGTCCACAAGTCGGTGTTTATGACCAGAGGGGTAGAGGACAAAAGAAGTTGCCCACGACGAAATCAGCTGTGCTGAAATGTGATGAGGGGTGATGCAGTCTCAAGAGAGACCAAACGGTTTGTAGTATATTAAATGAAATCCTCTTTGCTGTGGTTAGTACAGACCCCGAAAGATATCCTTCTCGCAGCAAACAGAAAGCAAGCACTGTCTGATAATCCTTTTCGTCTTTCTTGTCTTCCTTCACTTTGAATGATTTTTTCTTCTTGCGCACTTGGCGATCTTATTGGTCTTATCGTGTCGACTTCTGTTTGTCTTATTTTCTTTTTCTCAAGTGAAGCCAGTAAATATTTTTTTCTGACGCGGTGGTGAAAAAGTATGAGTAGCAACTAACAGGGCGAAAGGACAAGCCGCAACTCTTATACCTTGAAGGAGGAGGGGGTGTGACCAGGCTGCACTACATGTTATCATCTCCCCGGAGGTCCGGGAACGGCGCGATCGTGGGGGAAGTGATCTAAGTATGATAGCACGCCCCCAGGATTCAGTGGTGTGTATGTAGATGACGGTGGGAACAACCAACAAGCTGAGCTCAATTTCTACGGAGTAAGAGAGCGACCAGACCGCTGAGACAAAACCCAAATTAAGAAAGAGAGGAAAGCACACCGACACAAGCCCCAAGTACAATCAGCTAGGCATTTGCAGGATCCCCAAGATCAGAATAAGAGTCATGTCCACCGCACACCCCCCCCCCCCCTTTCCATTCGGAATCTCTATTCACACAAGTCTCACGTCAGGTCACGCACAAGCACCAGATGTAGGTATGTATGTAACACGACTCGGGTAACTGTCCTCTCCTTTATCGCAAGTAAGCAAATCAGCGAGCCAGCCAAAAAAAAAAAAAAACCTGTTGATGCGCGCCGTGCTTCTGGGTTCCCAGATTCCCAGATCGGGAAATCATATCGCTCACGTGGCTCACAAGTTATAAAACTCCCCTTCATCATGCATTCAACAAAGAACCGATTGTAGCCGCGCGAAGCTTGCGTGGTCGGCTCTTCCCCCACAACTTACGAGATAAGAATCCTGGCATTGACCAATTAGATGGTGCGAGGCCCAGCTTCTGGAACGCCTCCCGATACGGGGTACCGTCGGGGTTGGCGGCGGGCGCTGGAAGGTGGATAAAGGCTCTTCGCTTTGGCATTGCATTTGGGCTTTGGTGGCGGTTCAAGTGGCTAAGAAGAACGCCGATATTCGGCAGGAACAGGAAAGGGGGAAGATGGGGCCGGAGCGCACGGATACCTAATAATGGAAGGACTTTCCTTCTTTTCTGTTCTAACTTCTGTGTCGCTGGCTCGCTGCAGGCAGCCTGCAAGGCGTCAGTGGTCACATGAGCTGTCAAAATTCTATTATACTCCGTAAACTCCTCATTGCCTTCCACTTAATATTCAACCCTGAATGAGCTTCTTGTCCGTGGACTTCATTTTTGATAGCCCTTCATGTAGCCTTGTATCCCGGACAAACACATGCCCGAGACTCTGAGTTGTATAATTCTGTCCTGATTAGCCCGTCGGGCCCGAGCTGGTGAAACTCCTATCGAGGAGATAACAGACCGAGGAGTCAGGACTCGTGCGTTGAGTTTGTTCACTGTAGATGCGATGCGTGCATACTCCGCTCGAGCGCCCGTTATCGGGATCATCGTTGTTTATCTGTTATCTGACTTGGCTGAGGCTGACCGCGGTTTGACTCGGTGCCCGCTAAAAGCCAGATTGCTACCGGGACACCCGAAGGCTGCGTCTCTTCCTTGATCGAGTCACATGGGCCCGGATCCCGATTCGCCAAACCGAGTCGGCTCATGGATGGGATCGATCATCGAACCGCCCTACGGAGTAATACGTGTACAAGACGAATGCGAATGGTTTGGACGAAAATTTAGAAATGGGACGACTTGCCGCAACGCCCTCCTATGCTCAAATGTCGTCCGTGCACGGACTGTATAGGTAGTGATGCAATATCGAATCTATATGTACATGCTGTGTACCGCCAAGTTTGGCTGATATCCAGTGTGGCGGTTCTGTCACTCCTTTTCGAGTTCATGTTTCGCAAAACCGTAAATTTGACAACATGAGCGTCATGCAGGGAGGGGGAGGATCGCTCCATTGTGCAATGGCTTATCACGGTTGTTCGTCGTGTCCCGAAAAAAGATCCACCCAGCCACTTCCCACAAAAGCCGAAAGTCGGCACTCACGCAACCCCAACCCATTTGTGGTTTCGCATAGAGTCGGCCAAAGCAATCTCGTGTCTGCTCAGTGCTGGCCCCTGGGAAGCCAGATCCAAAAGCTTACACCATGTCTCGTGCGTTGGCTTTGCAGCCTGCGGCAGAGACGTTTTATGAGAGGTGTTGGTTGTCAATGTCAAGGCCTGTGCGACTTGATGTAGGGCGGCCCCCCGCAGATCCAAAGCGATGTCGGAGGATCTCGACGTACCCGATCGGCCTGCCGCGGGCCAAGGCTGCCAGGTCCTGCATTCCACCGTAGACGAGCCCAAAATATAGGCCCATTTTGGCTGTGCGACTGAGTGATGACATGGAAAAGCGATCTGGTTCACGTGGCCAAAGTCAGCGTCGGTTCGCCACATCGTGTGTGATGAAGGAGGTCCCTTCGATACGTAATAGAAAACTCGACACTTGCCGTGTTTCGTAAGCCCCGCGCATCTGTACTGCGTGCTCACAAGAAACAGAATAGTGCAAGGGGAATTTGATAACTGGGCACGGGAATGCGGCGACAAAGTTTTGATAGGTGAGTGAGAATCCCGGAATACGAAATACAACTGCCGACGCGTCCATGCCTGGAGAGGGGAAGTGGCAGGTGAACCCAATCGCGGTCTTTCCAGGTTTGCCGGAAAAAAAAATTATACTTACGCCATAGAGAAAACGCGCCAGCAACAGTGAGCGTCGCCACTGTCGTGGAAAACATGTCGCTGCAGCCACGGTAGCGATCTACTGAACTTTCCAGCCCGAGAGCCATGATAGTCCATAAGCTGGTCCTGGCGGCCATGCGAAACCCTTCACTAATTCCACCACGCATTGCATGATAGTTCTTGGACTTGTGGTAGAGATACCATCCGGTCGTGGTGTCAGGCATCTTGTGTGCATGCTCTGCTCGGAACCGAAGCTGTGCAGTCTGACCACCATGTAAAGCCCCTAACACGAAGCCCACAGTGCCAGACGATACGAAACCCAGAATCAAGCGGCTTGATACCGGTGTGGAGAGCCGGATAGATGGGTCGTGTATGGCTGCATCGCGATCGCGTGGCAAAGAGGATCGAGGCGTTGCCGAGGGCGAGGCAGAAGATCGATCCATCGGAAACAACGTCGTGGCTGTTGACCTAATATCAGACGAGATAGGTAGACAACTCGGCCGGTCTGGAAGTCCAGCAGCCTTCAAAGCCAGGTCACAAACGGTGCTGGGTATTTAGCTCCCTCGGCTTGATATTCTCACTCTGTGTTCCGTATTGTCCTTGCTGTGCGTCGGTGTGCGTCAGACCAGCACAAGAAGTCCTCGATTCTGCTCCTGTCCGTTCTTGGCACTCAGGTTCGAAAGCTTGCCGAGTCAAGTTGCTGTGCTTGCTGGGGGGTAATCAGATGTGTCGGGAGTCGGGACGCAAGCTCCGAAGATAGCAGAAATGACGCCAGTGGCTTTAGGTGGCATAGGTGACGTGGGAGGGGACAATCGCTGTCACGGGGGGCGAACAAGTTCAATCATGGCGATGCCCCGAACTGGGCGTGCGATTGTACTGAGTTAATTTGAAGCTAAAGTGCTGAAGCTCTTTTCTTTCCTCTTTTTTTGATGAGCTCGCGCTGAGTTCGTCGTCTCCACAACTGGCAATCAATTCGTAGGAACTTGGGTTGGCACAAAAGCACGTGACCACGTGAGGAAAAAGACACCAACCTCCGTGAATGTGTCGCGTCGGTGTCGCGCACGGAGACACGGACTTCCCTTCAAAACAGTCACTGAGTACCGGGAATTATTCACATCATGGTAAGTGTTTCTTCATCCAAGAAGGCTTCTTAGCCGCGACTAACCTTGTTCGTACGAATCACAGACCACCGTGGGTGAAGATCACCTCTCTATCCGCTTCAAGCATGGCGTTCACACGTTCTTTCTTTTCGTGGAGGCTTCGGAGCCCATGTCAAAAGTCAGGGAAGAATTGATTGGCATTTTAAAGGCTCGATACCCTCGAGGTCTTACTACATCTATCGCGCCGCCCAAGACTACACCTCTTCCATCCGAGCCTATCCTGGTATACGGGAAGCTGAAAGTGCCCAACAATCCCTCGAAAGGGTGGGAGAGAGTCGAGACTGGCAAAAACGATGCCTACAGTGCCACGAAGTGCGGATTCAAAAACAACAGCAGTGTAGCATTCGCATTTGTCGCGGACCCTTGCGATGACGCTGAATTCGAGGTGGAATGGCCCAAGTACGATGACGATCTTTACGAGCAGCAGCAGTGATGACGAACGAAATCGCCCCTGAGACCGCGATGCCTTGGCCCTCGATGCGCAAAAAAATAGGGGAGAGGAAGAACAAGAGGATAGAGGGGAGCTCTTGCACTGAGCCTTTGCTGCAGATTGCGACTTATGCGCGCGATGCCTAATACCTTTCGGTTATCAGCGGTCATGGCTTCCGGCCGCGTTCATCCGTGCTGACGTAGCCACAGGCCACTCCATGCCTCGTCTTCTAGGCCGTCAAGCTGAAGACGATGAATAGAAGGATTTTTTTTAGAGCTCGGCGGCGCCTCTCCCGTCCGTGCGGCGAACAATAGAACGCGTCAAGCCTCCCGTCTTTCATTGATGTGGAGCTGATTGGGGTAGAGAATATCGACCTGAAAATGCTCACATGATTCTTACTGCACCAGACCAGGCAGAAGAATTTGCGTCAGGATGGCTACCATACTAGTAACTACAGACCTAAGAACAATGGACACGAATGATGTACACTTAGCGCTTTGCAAGAAGGATTTTCTTGGGCCTATATACAAATTGATGTTCGTCGTTCAACACAGGCTGTGCCCGAAATTCGACGCTCCCAACCCTTTTCCAGCTGCCAACCGCATTTCGTACACTGTGACCGATGACCTCTCCAGTGCGAGCATTAGCGAGAGATTTCTCAACATGCCTGGAAATACATCGCATGAGTCAAGTTGCAGCATCTGGCATGTTGCGTAGGTGCTGACTGTTTCGGTCTCTGTGTAGAGCGGCAGAAGGTCAATAGGGATATCTTCATTACGTCATGGCGGTAACCCGCCGCATTTGCATCACAGGACTCCCCAATAAACAGCGTATTCTCCGACGCATTTGCTTCCTATACCCACACGGAATCGGGTACCAATATAATTGATGGGAAGATGGGCTGTTCTCGTTGGCGGGAAAGCTGAGCTTTGAGCCATTGCTCGCTAGATCTTCAGACTTTCTTGGTCGTACCAATTGCAAACGGTGTTGGGACGTAGCGGGACGTAGCATTCTCAGAGGTTTCGATTTCGTTCGTTGCTGAACAGACAGCCCGGGGTAGAAAGCGGTGCTGCGACGAACAACTGAGATCTGTGACCGAGGCTGATTGTTTTTGTCGGCAGGACTGCAAATGAAGAAACTGTCTTCCTTGCTTGGCGATGACGCCTTTTGTGGTATTCACCACCTCACTGGTTCTTGCGCGGGTTGTCCAATGATTTACTCTTGAACGGCGCGCTGCAAGCAACGACAGGTCGTTTGCGCAAAGAGATATCAAGTATTGCCTTCGACTTACTTTACTTGATGTTGCTTTTGGTATCTGACGAGCGAGTTCAACACAGATCTTTCTGCAAAGCACCTCCGCCGCGGTGATACTGATGTATGGCAACCCTATAGCTGTTGCTTATCCCCCTCAGCCTGAGCGTTATGCGTGTTGTTGCTAGTAGCCTCATCCGAGGCAGCCTGCTTTGCCACAGAGTCCCTACCACAATATTAACACCAGTTCCCGGAAAATAAGAGCAGATATTGAGTAAAAGATAGCTAAGCATGAGGCATACGGATCTGTACATGGGACATCAGCGCCCTTAGCCGTATTCTTGTTCCCCTCCTTGGAACCAGCCGAGGCAGCCTTCCGAGCCTCCTTAGTGATATTCACGACGTGCCGTCGAATCGTGTCCGCAGAAACATGAGGCGCGCATTTCTGCAGCTCTCTGATGCTGACAGAAGGCTCTTCTTCAATCCGTGCTCGAAGGCGTCGCAAGTCATGCTTTGTCAGCTTAGACGGGCGTCCCCGCCCTTGAGGTGAAACGCCCCAATCTTGATGAGCGAAGCGTGTTCTAATCCCGTATACAAGTGTCCGCGGAAGTCCCTCTTCACTGGCAATCTGCGCGGCTGGTTTTCCCGCGGAAAAGGCCGCCCAGACGCGGTTCCTTGTGCGAGGCGATGTGTGCACTCCGAGAGGCTTCAACGGGCGTTGTGGTGTGGTCATCGCTGCTCAAGCCTGGTGTTGTAGTGATACGTGAATGAATGAGGTGCATGAACGCGACGCGACGGAAAGTGGAAGAGGTTTTGGTTTATTTTTGCGACTCCGCTATGCTTGTAGGTTAGGTAGGTAGGTATGTAGGTATTTACCTGTTACGCTCCTACAGGCTACGGGCTACCTACCCACTCCTCCCACAGCAGCCTCACTCTCCGAGCGATCGAGGTTTTGTTGCACCATAACAACTTAAAAGAGCAAAGCTGTGACTACCTACCTCGAACTTACAGTACATAGAGTACGGTTAAGATAAATTTGCGACGCGCCGCACCCATTCCAGAGATCTGGCATGATATTAATGTCATGGTAATGCCGGCGATGCCCAGCTGGAACAAAAGCCCTTTTGTCGTCACCGGCTGTCTCGTTCCGAGCCGACAGAAGGTGTACTGAGTGCTGACTTTCGAGGACTATATTCGAGGACTATATTTCAATATGCTGATAGGATTTCTGGTCTCTTCTATAAAAGATATCACAATCTAATACATAGGAAGCGGTCTCTCCTGCTTTGCCGCGCGTTCCTACACATATCTAAAAACCTGGTATCATTGGCCCGCATGGCTATATCTTTTGCATGTCTTATTGAGCAAGGTCAATAAAATCCACTGGCTCGATTGGCAAGGAGCATGATAGCGTACCTTAACATCTCTCATCTCTCGGGCCTGATTCCTGAATCGAATTATCACCTCCCCGCCCCCCTGGTCCCTCCCACCAGGTCGGCCGCCGGCAACTGACATTCAACTGACATTCAATTGTCGCTGATTTTAAGCGCTCGGTGAGCAAATATTGGCCCGCTGCCTTCATAGCAGCAACACACGCTTACCGAAGAAATTTTATACGCATTCCCTTCTTTTGTTGCAGCTCTTATGCGCCACTCAGTTATTCACAGTTCCAGCTACGCCTACCTCTTAAGACAGCAAGCTTTGGCACTGCCATTTGCATCCACAAGTTACAACTCAAACGACGATTACCGCCGTCTCCAGCACTGTGTTCCCGCAATGGCTACCCCTCAGCAGAAGAACAGCAAAGCACGACTACTCGCATGTCAGTTGACGACGATGATACAATCGACAGCGACTATCGCTTCTGGTGGACGGACGATATGTCAAGTCTTTTTCCACCTACAGGTGCAAGAAGCCGGAAGAGTTCAAGCAATGCGTTACGCGTCAGGGCACAAACGTCAAATACAGCCCCGCAACGAAGGAGGACTTTCCCGAGTCAGTTCCTTTGCGTAGCAAGCACATGGTGAAGGAGAGAAAGTATGAAATGTATCGCTAAGGGTGAAGATGAGCTATTTATTCATAGGATGGCTCCGGTACGACTTAGCAAGTGCCGACAAAGACGCCAAGCTGAGCGATAATAGCATGATATGACGCAGGCGAGAATTCTGGACAGGGCGAGGAATCGAGAAAGGAGGCGCTTTGCTCGGACGTGAGTTGAAGAACCTCACTCAGGAGATACATCGTGATCGGAACAGGAGCGGCTGATTCTTCATTCCACGTCCAAGCAAAGCGCCTCCTTTCTCGATTCCTCGCCCTGTCCAGAATTCTCGTCTGCGTCATATCATGCTATTATCGCTCAGCTTGACGTATTCGTCGGCACCTGCTAAGGAGTCATCCTATCGATAAATAGCCCATCTACACCCTTGGCGATGCATCTCATCCTTTTCCGCCTTCGCCATGTGCTTGATAAGAACTTGAGAAGGTCCTGCTTCATTATGGGGCTGCATTTGACATTTGTGCCCTGACGCGCAACGCACTGCTTGAACACTTCCTGCTTCTTGTAACCGTAGGTATACCTGCGGTAGGTTTGAACGCACATTGTCCCGGGTTTCGGTGTGGCTCAGGAGCAATATGAACTGGGTCCAAACATTCAAGTGAGTGGCTTAGGGTTAAACGGTGCCTCAACCAACGCTATGGGGGAGTAGCGAGGGCGAATAGCTGTGTTTCAATTGCATCACACAACTTTAGCTTGTGAATATAGAAGGATCAGGATACTTTGTATGGGAGGTGACTTTATTCATGCACTGTGGTCTGCTTCTCAGGCTCAGAGGATCAACATGGAAAAGAAATCATGCGTCGACTTCGGCTAAGCTGTTCCGAAGAGCCAAGTAAAATGAGATGAAGTATTGGCTGCAAGTGTCCTTTCGCTATTCGCGCCGTATAACCCGAGCGTTAATAAATTTGCGCTTCAAATATTAATAGACCAAGGACTCATGTTCTTATCAAGCAACGGTCTCAGTAAACCACTCGGCACTCTGTTTCGCCCATACTAAATCACATCATTTTTCCGTAGTGCAACACCAAACACCAATCCTTACCTCGGCATCACGCAAGTTCCCCGATGAACTGCAACAGAGCCTGCGTTCCCGGCTCAACAATCTGCCCAGCTTTACTCCCGTCTTTATAAGCCACGAACGTCGGCGTCTTCGTCACACTCAATGTCTTGCTCAAATCCACCAACTCGTGCACATCTACCTTGCCGAAGAAGATATCCTGATGATCCTCACGGTTGGCCTGCCTATTTATTCAATCATGTATGTTTAGCCCAAGTTCCAGTTTTCCTTGCATCAATGATGCTACTACTCGTGGGAAAGGGATCGTAATCGTACTCGACGAAGATTGGCGCTAGAGTCTTGCATTCCTCGTCTTGTGTGGCGAAGAAATTCACGATGACGAAGTCGTTGTCGGAGATGGTTTTGTGGAAGGCTTGTTCTCTGCGGCGTGGCTTAGTGCTGTACTTATGCAATGGCTGGTGTACTCTTAAGGCTTTATTTTTGGACTGGTGAGCATGGGGGGGTTCAGGTGGTCTTACGACTGAATATTGTGGACTGGCATTTTGTCAAAGGACTTAGGAAGGGTCGTTTGATGTATGGGTTGGTTGAAAGGTTTGTAGAAGGATAGACTTCGCAAGAATAGATTTGGGATGCTTGGGTGCTCTGACATCTGAGCATTTGGCATAGGTACGGAGTATATGTTTGGTCAAAGGCAGGCGCAATGGGTCTGGGCAGTGACTCATGACGTCTTAATGGCATCACTGTGAGTGAACCCCACAGGGGCTGACACCTTGTACCTATTCGCATGCCGTTTTATATGACTACAACATCAGAGTTTCATTTGAGTGAATTCATGGTGCGATTATTGCTCGTCAAGAATCCGTTATCTGACCCTGAAGCCGCGATTGAATGTCTGCTCATTGGCCACCAAGTTCACATCCAAAGTCTGAGAACGGAACACGTTGTCTAAAATGGATGCTTATCCCTCTAAAATCGTACAGATTCTCAACCCTAGACTTGAACACTTAGATCTCGGGTGAGGCACCACAGCAGTGCAGCACTACGAGAGCGCCCCCTTTTCTACTTCTGTTCCCCCGTCGGCTTCACCTTGTTATCCTGTTCAAACTGCTTCACCTCCGGAATGTCGGTCCACTTAGGCATGTTATCCGCCTGCCACTTCTTGATCGTGAACCAAATCCCCTCATGGCTCAAGCCCTTCTCGCTGTTCTGGTCCTTGTGGTACTTGATGCGTAGAAAATCACCGGCGCGCACGCTCTCAGGCTCCAGGCTCAGCGTGATGAGCGACTTGAGCGTCACAGTTTTGGGCAGCAGCCGAAACGTCCACTTCTGCTCACTCTTGAACTGCAGCATCTCGTCGTCGCTGCGGACTACCTCATAACCTGCATTTTCGCTCGTGCTGAACAGCTTTGGAAGAGCGAACCACTGGCCGGCAACTTTATAACGGTTATCGGCGTAGCCAAATGGGTCATCGTAGATGCAATCCGGAGTGTAGCGCTTGACGCGATCAACGGAAGGCTTGCACGAGTAGAGAGCGAGGATGTCGTCGAGCAGAGCTTGGCGAGGCGGGTTCAGGGGTAGGGAGACGGAAGGGTTGGGAGTGTAGTCTGAGGCGGATGAGGAGGCGGAAGTCGTCTGCTTCTCCGGTTGGGATGCGGGAGGTTGGGTAGACATTGTGCGAGGTCGTGAACGCGAGACCGATGCTGTTGGGTGAGAGAGACGATTGATAATGCGTGCTGATGGTGTACTTGGGCGCAATACTCGTGCCGTGGATAGCATTTTACTTTAGACTGATGCAAAGGAAGACACGAGAGTAACACTGCCGGCGGCTGTATACGTATAGGTATGTAGCCATCATGGTGATGTTTGGGTAAGTCGTGTCGTCATACAACTCTTCGATGGCTGCATGCAGGCAGCGCCGCATATCCTCCCTCGTTGTCTCTGCAAGCCATAGAAAGCCAACACCTCAACAATACCAGTGAGGCCGTTGAAAAAGGTACTTTACGCACGAAACGTATGCTGGCTGGACGTTTCGAATGTCGTAACCACCCCTGAAGCCACCCCTCGACTTTATCGTCTCGCTGCGCCGGAACTTTCCAGAATAACGACCCCAGCCTGCATCTTCGGGGCGATTCCGAATCGGTACATGTGTATCAGAGGTCCAAGCCTCAAGGAGTCAGCAGCACATCGTATCGCAGGGTATATAGGGGTATCTACAAGCACAGAACAGTGGCCAGACGGCTGCGCCCACTCTTTTGTGCAACACATCGGCTTTCACAAAAAGCATGCAGTTTGCCACTTCCAAGTTCCCACCGGAGAAAACAGAACTACGGAGTAATCACAGTCGGCGCCACGTCCTTAAGCTAGGAAGTTTTAGGCTCGAGCTATGCAATTGCCTACCTACATACCTTATAACAGTGGTTCATTTTTGCAGACCTCGCAGAGTCGCAGTCTTGCTCAAGCTTTCAAACGAATCAAGAACAAGTATCGGTGTAAATTTGCGTCTTGGCAGAGCGACCATTTCATACCCTCAAAAGCCCGCAAACATACGCAGTCCGGTATCGCTATTACTCGTCGGTGGAAAAGCTCTTCTTGACAGCGCATTGCATATGCACTTGATGCAGCATAGGCAGTTCAGTCCGGAAACCCGTGCTTCCGTTCCCCCCTGGGCCCATCATCCATGCACCCCAAAAGAAGGGTCTCGTGAACTTACGCGACATGCTCTGCTTGGTCCTTGGACCGTGGCCCATTGGCCACTAGCCCCATGCCAATCCTCCATTCCTACATACCTTAATTTCATCTTTGCCACGAGGAAAACATCCGGCTCCGAAGAACGCTAATAAAAGAAGAGACTGGAGAAAAACAAAGATACCGTCAAGAAAAAACGGCAACCTGTACTCCGTACGGAGTACCCAGCCGTTACAACGGCCAACTAGAACGGAGTAAGGAATGCTACATAAACTGGATCACACTTCGCCGCTGGTCAGAACAGGGGTTTCCTCATCTTCGGTACTTGAACATGCCCTCGGCTCTGTGTTCGGTTCCATTTGCCTCTTCCTCGCTTGTTCGGCATTGTTCTTTTTCAGCCACTTCATGATGCGATGCTGCATGCGTTTCAGTCATTGCGTTTTAGGCCACGGAGGACTCTAGATCTCGCTCATTCTCTGTAGAAAAAGGCATTTTTTCATGTATTAGTTTTCTAGTACTGCTCACTGCAATCTCAAAACTGTCATGACTCATTACTCATCATATTATCGTCGAGTTACACACACTGGATATCTTAAGTAGTTCAAACCTAACGCATTCAAAAAAAAAAACACCCCTAGTCTCGTACACCCGGCGACGGGCGTCTCTTACAGCGTCCGCTTCCTGAAGTCCTCCAATGATGAGGGGCCCATTCCGACCTCAATAATACAATAAAACCTCCCTTTGCGCCGAGCATACTGACGGAGATATGAACGCAAGAAAAGGGCAAGAAAAAAGAGGAAGCATTCAAAATAGTCGAAGAAGCAAAGACCACACATATACGTACATACGCCTCGCAAGCCTGCAAAGTCCAAGTTGACGCAAGGAATAATACCTGCTTAGTACATCGATCCAAGTCGCAAATTCGGCGTCTTGACCGAGCCTTGAAACTCATTCCATGCAAGTGGGAGACCGAAGTTCTGTTCATGCCCAAAGCTCTGAGTTTTTCTATCGTCGCTCCAGCCTGACCCAGATGCAGAAGGTAAGCCCATTGCAGAGATAGAACAGTAGCATTGCGCCGCGGGAAAGAGACTCGAGTCCGTGGCAACAAATGTATCACCCCATTCAGGTCCGGGGGAATTATGAGAAAATCCAGACCCTAGTGACTCCGGGGGCGAAAATGACGGATAGGCGTCTGGTATTGAGGCTGCATCGTCATCTGTCCGTGGCGTGTAAACAGGACTGTACATCTGCGCCGGACTATTTATTTCTCGGTCAGTTCTTTGCACCATACACGGGTATCAAGTCACCCGCTCACACGGGGGTCAACATACTTTGAGGCCGTACTGTCGAGTGATGTTGACGGTGCATAAAAGAAGTTCTCATCACAGTCGACTCCATTTCCTCCAGCAGCAGCCGCATGCGGCCTATGGTGCCAGTAATTCGGAACAGGCGGTGGTGGCGGCGGTGTCGCAGTCAGCAGACGTGAGCTATTTCGATGCTGCAAACGCGACGCAGTCTGTGATTCTCGTGAGTTATTGTACGGATGTTTGCTGTCGGGATGACTTGAGTTCTGGTCAAAAGAGCGCGGCAATAGCGACGTGGAAACCATGATGGAGCCCTGCCACGTCCTGACGAATACAAATTCGCCGTCCATGATCAGATTTGCAGTTTGGCGTTGGGTATCTGCTTATGATGGTTCCGTAAGCCCCCTTTTCGGTGTTCAAAATGCTTCTTTCACGCCGTACGCTGTGTTTTCGAAAACCGGAGTCGAACGAAACGCGGATTTTGATGCGAGCGAGCAAAAGATGATGAGTGAAGGAGTATTGGCTTTGATATGATACCTAGAGGCTAGGTATTTCCCTTCTTGGATCTTTAGTTTAGTTTGTTTAGCCGGTCGGTAGCCATTTCTTTTTCTGTTATTCCCGGCAATTTGTATGATTCATGTGAGACAGGTCTGACGCTTTTACTTGCTTTTGGCCAGCGAGATGATGAGCAGTCTATAACATACACACGTACAAAAAAGGAAATCTGCTGCCAGTTGAAAGCTTCTCCTCCGCAATATGTCGGGAGCTCAGCTGTAACAAGTGGGAAAAAGAAGGGGTGAAACGCTACCCTCGGGCTTTTTGGGCTTTGGAATGTGCCATGTTAGACCAAAACAAGGTACCTGTGGGGGGGGGGGGGGGGGGGGGGGGGGTGAAAATGAATCGCCCGCCAGTACATACATCCATAGTTAGGAAGGTTGGTTATGCTTACTTTGCCAGACTAGTAATCTAGTCGGTCAGTAGGCAGATACCCAACGTACCCAAGGCGGCTAGGCTGATTGCTGCGGTCTCGCCGTCTCGGATTTGCGGTCGCATGAGTCTTCTTTTTCCCCTTCTTGCGACCTGCTGTCACTGTCAACTGCATCTTCACTGTCAACTGCATCTTCACTGTCAACTGCATCTTCACTGTCAACTGCATCTTCACTGTCAACTGCATCTTCACTGTCTTGGATCACACTGGCAAGGGTGCCATGAATTCGGTTCGCAAGCACCGACATTTCCAGTCCGGCATGCCTTTTCAGCATTATGGATGGCCTTTATGCCGCGTCCGCAATCATGCAAGTTACGCATCAGCCTAAAAGGGCATAGACGAATGGAGAATTAAAAAAAAAAGGAGCAAGGTTTCTGTCTTTCTTGACACGCTCAACCATGGAGAACTCACTTGCCCGAATGGTGCATGTGAAGTTGTGAACGACTGCTTCTCACCGTGTTGTCCGGGGCCGACGGACGTCACTGGATCCGAGACCAAAACGTGGCCAAGGTGGCACGAGACGCAAGGCCAAGCCCCCGTTCGCCACGCGGAGGAATGGAATCAAGAAGCGCCATTTCACCATGTACATAAATACACCGAGCTAGAATTATTGACCGCGGTCGGTTGGTAGGGTCACGTCGAACGGCCGAAGGCGCGAGACAGAAGACATGTGTCGTGAGATCTTTTGAATGAGTACAGAGTAACGAGGACTTCCGCAGCGGCCCTACGCTGCGCTTCGGGGCTGAGTAAGGCTCGCCTCGCTTCGCTTCGGGTTGGAGAAAGTCGGGTTGGAAAGAGTTAGGCTGCACTGTGTTATAAGGCATCCACTCTCCCTCCGGGGGCCCTTCCGGGGGATGCCTGCGGCACGCTGCCGCCTTCGGCGGATCTGCTTTGGGGAGTTTGTTGCGGGTACAGGGTAGTGGAGTTGAGGGGGCGAAGAGAAGGCTCTACGGGATGTAGTTTAACGACCAAGATATGAAAATGTTACACGCTAAAGCTCGATACTACATTTCCAACCCAGACCCTGATCCCTACTACACAGCACGTGAGCCCGACGCGTAACCTTGATCGCGTGCGGCAGCATCTCCAAGACCGGGGCCGGAGGTGAATTGTTTAGCAACACCTCCGGGTACACCACGCTTTTTGTGCGGCCTTGGCTGTTTTCTGGCAAGAGAGCGACGGGGCCTGCCACGCTGGACGTGCGCGAATACGGGGGTGCGCAAGTCCAAGCCGACGGTGTGGAAGGATTGACCCTGCGACTTGTTGATCGTCACCGCAAAGCACATTCGGACTGGCAGCTGCTTGCGGATGACAGATATCCCGAGAGGCGTATTCTCTGCCAAGATGTCAACCCATGGAATCAACCGGGTCTGGCCGTCAAACTCCCCCCCAACATCTTCACCCCAATGCTGTACGGCAGCAGCTCGGTCACCATGCGTGAGCCGTTGCAGAGGCCCTCTGCG
Organism: Claviceps pazoutovae; assembly: GCA_018360065.1. Lineage (NCBI taxonomy): Eukaryota > Fungi > Ascomycota > Sordariomycetes > Hypocreales > Clavicipitaceae > Claviceps > Claviceps pazoutovae. Next base: position 36,005 of record SRPO01000245.1, read on the forward strand.
GGCAGATGTTCCGCAAGAGCATAACCGGGGCACCGATCTTCAAGCGGAGCTCGCCGGGGGGCAGCGAGGGCAGTTCAAGGCTCTGCAAGACCTCGGGCGGCAAATGGTATCGATCCTCAGCGGTGCGCGGGTCCGTCCTCTGGGTATTGACGGCCGCATATGTCCGCTGGTGGCGTGCCGGGACTGGCATGCGGTCGAGGATCGTGTTGCTGAGCTCCGTGACGGTGGTGTTGAGGGTGGAAAGGAGACAGCGACCGGCAAAGGTGGCGTGGTCTTGGGAGGCATCCCGCAGGAGATCCGCCGGATAGACATGGCCGA
>SRPO01000246.1:0-36303 GCA_018360065.1 Claviceps pazoutovae
AATCGGTACATACCTATTGAGACGGTACATTCCCTGTCGGCAGCTCAAATCTACGAATTTGAACCAACTGAGATCTCCTCAGATGCAGACATGACCGTGATTGGAAGGCGTGCCTGCCGCTCGACAAGGACCCTCAGTTGGGTACGTGGGAATCGGGATACTCTGTACTCCGTCAAAACCCGGTGGAGTGGGCGTCGCCAGGGAAGCCCGAAGGCCAAATGAAGCCAGCCGGCGAAAGACGGCTTGTCCGTTCGCTCAATCTGCATGCTGTGATAATGTTGTTGCAGCCTGCAGGTCATGAGCCCGTGCGAGGCGTCACAATTGGTGCGTGTTGCTGGAGAAGCCATGCGTCAGTCCGCCATGGATCACATCATGCCTCTCACGGTTCACCGTTGGCAAGAAGCGCCGGCCCTCGAAAACTGCACCCTGGTACATACGTACTGTATTCTGTAATCATGGGCGTATCACAAGTTGCATCATGCAAGGCGGTTGGACGGCGTACCGCTCGACAAGGGGCTTCGAAGCACTGACCATGATCCGGAGTTGGGATACTTTATATTGAGGTGTACTACGTAGACCCCGTGGAATTGGGTCATTGACGTGTTATGAGTGGCGTGACGCCGCGTGAGCTTAGCCAGGGAAGACCAAATGAAGCCAGCCGGCCAAACATGGCTTGTTCCGTTCAATCTGCAGGGTGTGACGATGTTGCTGCAGTCTGCAGGTCATGAGCCCGTGCGAGGCGTCACGATCGGTGCGTTGGTTGCCTGGAGAAGCCATGTGTCAGTCGCGATGTACATATCATGTCTTGCCTCTCACCGTTGGCAAGAAGCGCCTGCTCTCGAAAACTGCACCCTGGCATGTGCTGTATTCTGTGATCATGGGCGTATCACAAGTCGCATCATGCATGCACCTCATGTCCGCATATTATCGACTGACCATGATACGACAGGAAGGGAGATCCACGATGGTCCAACCGTGCCATAGTTGATCGTGGTAACGTGTGCGAGCCTTGACAACCTTCAGTCTGCTCAACCTGATGGATCGTTGCGTGAGATGAGAGAGTTCCTGAACAACGAGCTTGGTAGTGACAGATCATGGCGTTGGGGATTCATTCCTACGGAGTAGGAGTAGCGTCTCGAGTCTCGAGTCTCGACTCTGCGACACTCGAAATATTTGAGCTGAGCAGCCTGAGCTCATTGGCGGGGGGCGGGGCGGAATTGCAGTTGACAAATTTGGCGCTAAATATAGACTAAATACGGAGTATAATGGGAAGAAGGAGCAACCAGATTCGTACCTTCATCGCCGTACGTACTCTACGGCCCAGAGTCACGTGTTGGCTCAAAGGATGAACAGGGTGCAGTCTTATCCACTGCCACAGTGCCTGAAGATGTCAAATTCCCATCCAACAGATCTTCGACTTTGAGGCGCCTCCGATAGATGCCGGCAGCCGGACACTTACGGTCAAGCTACGAGCAGCCATGTAATCTGCAAACGAATCGGCACATGACGACAGATGACGCGGCGATCCGTTGAGTCGTTGACTCAATTACGCTGTAATTCACGCCGCGTACGGGCCGGTCAGGGCGAAACTACGTCGCCCTTGCGCTACAGGTACAATTGCCTGGCTGCTGAATATCGATACGGCACGTCTTCTCTGAACCAGTGAACAGTGCCTATGACAGCCTACAGGGACAGCCTAGGGGCCAGAAGCCCACTCTTGGTCATGCTGCATGCAGGGTTAACTGACGATAAAGTACTCCGTACTCTGTACAATTGTACCGCCGGATCCGGCATCACGTCCGTCGTCTTGCCGTCAGCTGAGTGCTGATGGTAATTGGGCCTGCATATTCGACGATTCGTACAGCCAACAATACCTACCATTTACAAGGTAGGGCGGAGGCTCGTGGGCCAGTGGGTCACGACTCACGACACCAAGATGTTGGCTGAGCTTGGCTCTGTTCAGCATTATAGGTGGGGTGGTGATGTTACTGAGCCCTCAAAGGTTTGCCAACGGAGGATGTTGGAGATGACCGCATGACGTATGCAGCCATTTATCGTACGTTCGACTTGCTTTTCGCCAGCTCTCCCGCTGACATTTCTTCGCCGTGAAACCTCTCCGACATACATATTCTGGCGGCATACGGAGTATCTACGACTTGATCCCATTTTTCGTCAACTCACAGATCCACTGGAGACTTCAAAAGTTCAGTGACAACTTCGGTCGTGCTCTGTAACGTGTGCGTTGGTGGGACTCATGCCTCCGTGCATTAGGTTCGCGACGCCTTGCGAAGAAACATTCTTTTTGAGAAGAAAAGTCTCCCTGCAGGCTGCAGATCATTTTTTCTCAAATTACAGTCAAATGCGTCTGAGACTCTGAGTACCTACCATTTGACACCGGCGGCAAGTCAATATCAATGAGAAGGAAGCCGACTGTCTTAGACGACAAAGGAAAACTGAAACCAACAAAAGCGACGCTGCTACCTAGCGGAATGCCGTTCGAACTTTGCTAACGTTTCTTGTACTTGTGTTGTACGAGTACATACGTACTGTGTACACATGCGTGTGCAGTATGCACCCCAGCGGCCAAGTACATACACATGACATGAGGTCGTGAGCTATTCATTATTGCCCGGCCAGTGTCAAGTGAAAGAGTCGGAGATTGCTATTGCCACGATTTACTCGCCGCGAATACAACGTATCTAAGCTCCTTTAACCTTGGTGATCAAAAAGCAGTCGGAGTCAGAGCTGACCATCAACTTGTAAATTGTGCCGATTTGTTTCTGGGCTCTGGCTCATTTCCGTGTTTCTCGGGCAAGTGAGGTTCATCAATTGCCTGGCACTTTTCGCAGCTTCAAGTTCCAAAACACTGGGTAACAACAAACAGATAGTCTGATTTCGGTGGAATTTATGTGACCTGGACTATGTAGGGGGTCATCGGCCAGGAAGATTCGGCCTGAAAGATGGATAAATCATGCGGGAGTCCAAATCTCCGCAACCTGCTCCGGATTCCCGTCGTCTTTGTTGGACCCTCGGCCCTTTTCCTCACGTCAAACTTGAGACGGCTTGAGGGACATAACATAGCGGGACCCTCCCCTCCTTGTCTTCTCCGAGTCATCATCGGCCAACTACCTTTGCTCTGCGCTGGTAACAGGACCGCGAATAGGTGCATACTCGTAAAACCGTACCACTCCCAGATACCGAGTTGCACAAGGCCCAAGCCTAAGGATTTCTCACCGTCGCATCTCTGATGTCGATTCTTTTTTCTCTAGCTTGTAATCACTTGGGTTACAGGTATGGTCTCATCTTCCCTCAGCTATGCATGGCCCATGGTATCTGGCGCCGATGGCACAGCTGCCTAGATAGATACCCATGGAAACTCATTACTTCGTCTCCATCTGCTTCTCGCCCCAACTCCCCCAACCCCCCTTCTCAACGCGCATCGGGTTTCACCACCACTGCAGGAGTTTCTTTGTGCTTCAATGCATGTCTCTACTTTGTACTTCGGCTCCCCCCCAATGTCTTACTCCGTAGTCTGTGGCTTGGGTCTCCGACCTTCGCGCATCCGTGTGACACTGTACACAAGAGATTCAGTAGAATGGACTTACAGCAAGATGTGTGTGACTGTGATAGGAATTCCGAATTGCAAGGGGGGTCATTGCGTAGCGTCTTACTCCGTACTGCTGAACCAGTCGCGGCAGTATCCACTATCTAGGTGCCATCGTCAGCCCAATGAGGTGTCATCTCAGACCATAGGGCCAACGGGCAAGTTGCAACAATGGAGATGGACAAGGATAAGGGGAAGGTTGCAGATCTCGCATTTCCGCCACTTTCCGGGGCCCCGCTTCCCTTGTCGGCCCCTTCCATCTGACATCTCGTCACACCAGTGACACCACATCCACGTGTAAAACCGCCCCCGCTTCCGCCTCATCCCTATCATCTACGGAGGTACCTAATGATAGACCTCTAACGCGCCCTCTTATTTTTTTTGGGTTATTCTTCCTTCCGTTTTTCGTCTTATATTTTTTGTGCAATGATTTATGTAGTCAGGTTATGCGAGTTTTATTCTTCAGTTCTACTACTGTTCTAGTTGTCAAGCCTTGTAGTAGTCTACTGTCCAGGGAGTACTGCTGTCTTTTGAGTCTTTATCGTCAATCATCGTCTTTGTGTGCAGTCGAGGTCTTGTGAGGACCTTTGCTGCCTCGCTGCATTATGATTCACCGTTCGTCCTCTATCCCCCCCCCTCTGTGAGGCCTCGGGCCACATATCCTCTCAGCCTCAGCAAGTAACTTCTTTTTTGCCCGAGAGATTGCGTTAATCACCTTCTTGGGATGTAGCGTATTGCCATCCTTATGTGTACGTAAATGCTTCGAAGTCGTTTTTAACTCTCTCCATCGCTTCTATAGATAGCACGTGATTCATCGCGTCTATGTGAATCTTTTCGCGTTCGATGGTAGTCAACGTAAGCGGAAAGGCAATGTCTTGCCTTCCCGGGAGCGTTTCCCATTCTTTCTCCAGCTTGCAAGCTGCGTCTAAAAAAAGAGCCTCTCCGTCACTAGCTAGGCGGGGAGCTAAAAAGAGGAGCGAGGATGAAGTGGATTCTTGAAACTTGGAGCACTTGAAGATTTTCGGGATTCTGTGGTAAATCAAAGTTCTGTACCATGAGCAGAGGGCCGCCGCGGCGTGGTCGGGGTCTCCAAGACAAGAAACAGTGGCCGTCTTCGCATCTTTAAGATGATCATGATCTGGTGGCCAGGCTGGAGTATCGAGAACTTGAAGCTGAGGGTCTGTATGTGTATGATTCATAAAAGGAGGCTGGTTAAAGTAAAAATACAAGGGGGAAAGCTCGGTGGATTGCCAATCAACGATCCCAACGATCCGGCTTGGTTGGTTGGCGAAGCGAAGCGGAGCCATCTCTAGACACTCGAAGGCTCTCAAATCTCTATGGCTTAGTCATGAAAAGCTTGGCGAAATGATTGGCTCTCGTTGAATCCGCAATAAGCGAAGCGCGCCCCTTCGCTTAACGGCGTCACCATACGGAGTATTTTGTTTGGATCCATGAGTATGTTCCCCGCGTGAAGAGCCTCGTGCCAGAGATGCGAAAAACCGAGAGATCGATCGGCGGGTAGGACATATTTCAGCAGCTTGAGATAAGACCTGCTTGTAGCGATCTTCTCCTCACGGGTTGGTTCGTACGAGTAAAGCGCGGGGAAGCGTAGACACTGCTCAATTGTCCCAAGTGGAAGATACGGGGGTTCCTGTGCACGGGCAAGTTCTCGATGCCCAATGGTGGCATGGTATTCTTCCAGCGAACTCCCTAAAAATACGTCAGGATAAGTCCAGCACATCATGTCCAAATGTTGTTTCATGACTTACATGCACCGCGATCAAAGTCAATTGCGCGTCTGCCATACTCGAACATATCGCAACTTGTCCCGATAACGAATCTAGAATCTTCCACTCTTTGACCCTTCTCATTCGTGTACACAAGAGATGGAACGTTTTTCCCATTGAAGTCTTCGGTAAAGTACAAGCTTCCATACTTGTCGAAAGTAACAAAGGCCCAGGACTTTTGATAGGTAGTGACAGCTTTTACCACTTCCCTTCTGTCTTCTACTTCCATCCTCGGCCATACCTGTTGCAGCTCCACACCATTTACTTTCTCCATGAGTATGAATTCAGCAGAATTCAGCACCCACCGGAGTCTCCTGAGCTCTTGAACTCCAGTCATGGACTTGAGGCACATCTGTACACAACACCTCGCTAGCCTACGGTCTACCAATGGGTGAGTGAAAGTTCTGGATAGAACTTGCTTGGGAGATCACTCACAAAATTCATCGTCGCAACCTCACTTGCTATCGTAAAAGGCGGCCTCGGGGCATTGAGATTGGGAATTTTGGCCACAACTTCTTTCCCATTGTCCATGGTGAGCAGCACTATTCTGTTGTACAAGCCATCGGGAGATTTCTCGATGCTCAAGTAGCGATCTGCTTGCACTGCCCGTGCTGCGTGCCGTGCAAGCTCGTTGAAGTCAAATATACGATAGCACTGTGCAAGCTCGTGTTTCTTCGTTTTCCACAAATCGACCAGATGTGAAACTGAAGAGTTCTGAGGAATCAGGCATCTCTATTTCCGGGCTAATGTCCACCGTATAGGTCGAGTACGTTCTCTGATTGAAGTTTGGAGTTGTGTTCGTCTCGCTGGATGACACTGCTCGCGCTGATCTCAATCGCCGTGTTACTGCATAAAAGAAGATACGATGCGGTGGCTTACCGACTAGCGAAAGGTACTCGTGGGTGCAACCTAAAAATGGCGCGACTTTCCGAGCACAGGGCCCGTTTTCGAGAACAAAATTAGGTACTACATACCTACATACTTCAATTTGGTGGAGAACCCTCTCTATTTCTTGGTCACGGAAAAACCGGCCTGGGTCGTCAATTGCGCTTTGCGTTCGAATCATACCGATTTACAGAAACATTAATCCCCGTTTTTTGACTCATCAAAATGAGCATTATTAGGAAGTCATACTACATAGATTAAAAACTTAGATTTCAACAATTTTCCGATCAATCGTCCCAGACCTGGAGATATTGGACGACCAAAACTGGTGAAAGCCTGGATTTTCGCACCTATTTTCCCGTTCTCCAAAATGGATCCTGTACTCGGAAAGTCGAACCCACTAGATATAGTGGGGCCCTTTTTAGGTTGCAGTGTTGCACCCATGGGCCACGAGAGGTATGTATAATGTACGTACATAGTAGCAATCTGGAAATTTGGCAGTTTGGCCGGTTGGCAGTTTGGCCGGTTGGCAGTTTGGCCGGTTGGCAGTTTGGCCGGTTGGCAGTTTGGCCGGTTGGCAGCTTTGTCGGGTTTGATGGGAGCGGAGCTAAGGTTGGGCCGGACCGTAAAGCGTCACAATTCTTCAGCAGATGGCAGTACCCACTCGAGGCTGTTCAAACTTCAGAGAAGCCATCTGCTTGACATGTCCCTTTTCTTGAAATACAGGCCATGAGAATCTGCTCCTGCGCAAGTGCTTGCAATTCTGGCTTATAGAGGTTTCACAAATTCGGGTTTTAACTTTCTGTAAAAAGGGTCTTAAATCTCAACTGGGGGCTTGGAACTTGTCCTCAAAATACGAGAATAGACTTTGCCTTTGGCTTCTTAAGGGTCTCTGAAGATTTCTGGTTTCTCTCTTAGGCCTTGAGAAGCCTGCGCTCTTATATGCATAATTATTCTGAGTGCAATTTGTCTTTCCTGGTAACTTTTGGTACAGGCTCATAGCTTCTATTTCACCTTCAACCAATAATTAGTTATATATATTGAGGAATATGCCATGCTAGTGCTGGCAGCCGCATCACGTGACGGCCGCGCCTGCACCCTATGTACATAATATTCCCACTTTCCCACAGTTTGTTTGGGAGACTTAGCTCTTCAGTCAAAACGAAAGTTCCATTTTGCCCCCAAATTGTTCAACAATGTACGGTATATATTAGTCGTATGTATCTATCATCCATCCTCCACGAGTAGCCCTGATCAGAAAACCTCCTTCTGTGTCCAAGAATGATTCCTTATTCAGCCGCATTAAATTAGCATAATATGCTTCTGCTTCCATCCAAATAGCGCGATACGAAACGGGTAGTCGATAAGCTCGTTTCTACTTCGACGAAGGTCCCTGTGTTTAGAGCGTCTTGAAGGGCCAGTGGGCCACGATCACTACCAGTCCTGGCGAACGTTGCGTAGAGCTGCTCGTCAATCATGCGAGAATAGCTAGAGGCGGCCTTGAAAAATCGTTGCATTACGAAGGCCGCATTGCTGTAGGAAGGCAAGAACTTCGTCAAGAGTGGCAAAACTTCGATTTGACTTCCATCACATTCATCAAGGCAGTGCACCGTGGGAAGCGACGAGAGTGTTCGCGGGAAGCTCAGAACAAGGATGAAAGATCATGACAAAGGAGCTGAAGGTGAGAAATGAGTTTGATGAGAATTCAATCGTTGTTGATGATATGACGGCATTGACGTTGATGATGCTATGTAGTTTGCAGGGGTGACAAGTTCTGGCGTTTCAACAGCTTCATTTCTACGCCTATGAATACATTAACCCCACTTTCCTTGTTGCAAAATAACACGGCGCCGAATAGGGATAGTCGTGAGCGTCATCTGCAAGTTGCATATCATTACTCGTGGGTGAAACCTAAAAAGGACACCCACTACATCTAAATACTTTGAACGCGAAAACTTCACTAAATCGCCACCCTCTCCTCAACTAGAATAATCTCTTGCCACTCACCCCAAAGCCCCGAGACTGTCTGCAAATTTCTCATGCATTGCGACGAGCGGTTGAATTCTTGCCGAGACCCTAATGTACGAAAAGACAACGTGATAAGCTCTCGTTAGTGCTGCTTCTCATCACTTTCTCTACGAGGCGATCGCGTTTTTCGACACCACAACTTCGAGTGTATCACGCCGAGTGACTGCGCTCCGACAATGCTATTTTGGGCCTCCAATGTCTGGCATCCAAATTAACAAAACCTGACCAGCAAGCCAACAGAGAACGACGAGCTATTGGCCAATATGGGTTGGTCATCCTGCTCGTGAGGCGGATTTCATGACCCGGAAAGGGCCGTTGATGAGTCGACGTGCCCAATGGACTTTCTCCCACAAGAGATAAAAAAGCAAATCATGTCTCACCTCAGTACACAGGAGTCGCTTTGTCGCCTAGGCCAGAGTTGCCGAGCTTGATGCGAAGTTGCTAATGAGGAGCTTTATAAACGGGATCCAGAGAGAACAACTCGTTCGCAATCAAATAGATGGCTGCCCGTGCAGTCGACGAGCAGACAACAGACTCCGCAATCAGGACGCTGGAGATGTCTCGTCGGTGGGGAGCCAGATCGACCCTGTCAAGCGGCGACTTTCACAATCTGATAGAGCACGTTTGAATAAAGACCAAATAATGTACGAAATGTCGACTGCTCTACATTTCGCCGTCTTCTTAGGGAATATGCGCCTCACGAAAACGCTACTGGACATGAAGGCAAGTCTCGAAATCCCTTGCTCGAACCTGCTCCGGGAATTACTGGGCTCAGAGGAAGTCTTGCAAAGAGTCAGCTACTTCCATTCCGTCTTCTGGAGTCTCCGTTTCGGCTCGGCGTTTCCCTATTTTCCTGGCTTTCATACAGAGCTACTCCGATATGTGCAAGCTTCTTGTCGATCATGGAGCCGGCCGTGAAGCCATGATCGTCTACTTGCACGGCGGCCCCAAAGCCATGTTTATCCTGCACTTTGCGGCTGCAGACCCGACCACGGATTATCGCCAGTGGCAATGTATTTTCGACGGATTTCGCGAATACATTGATGAGCCCTGCCCACGAGAATCCAGATGCACACCACTTCACGTCGCCCTCATCAACGGCTGCATTCAAGGCATGCAGATTGCGGTGGAGTCCGGGGCAGACAAGGAGTCAAAAAATGGCGTCTTACATACTCCTTTGTCTTCGGGCATTAGGGTACTCCCATACCTTTTGATTGTGGATCCGAGGCCGTTTGAAGAGCACATGAGGTGTCTTGGGAAATTTGTGGATTTGGGGGGCAGCACCAATCCAGGCAGAGACTCTTTAATAGGATTTGCCGTGCAGCGCTACGCCTTATTCCGCGTCCAGCGCCCGGAATCAGTGTTCCGAGCCGGGACGGGACCAAGGGACTGGGACGGGGTTGGGACGTCCCGCGTTACTCGTGGGACTGTGGGACTTGACCCCGATACTTGACGGGACTCCCGCGCTAAGCCCAATCTGGCCTGCCGGGACTGCTGAGTCCCGGAAGTCCCGCGCTAAGCCGCATTAGTATAATCGATAAGAACCGATAAGAGCCGATAAGGACCGATAAGGGTACTGACCAATGATAGCAACACGAAATGTGCGCGTCGCGTTCCTCCTTGTTTTAACTTATCAGTGTTCACTCTTATAGAAAGCTAACCACATCGTCTCTGCGACACAAAGCGAACGCGATCTTGCCAACAGAAAGCAGCCGAGCCGATGGAGACCGAAGCAGCGGAGGCTCTCTCGAGAACTAAGCGCAACGACTATGTATATTGGAAAGTGCAGCAAAAATGCTACGACAAAGGCTGAAACGTACTTCCTGACGTGCGACTGCGCAGCGGCCTACCTCTGTATCGCTCGGTAGGTCTACCACGAACTTATCGACGATGGTGAATGAGGAATGGAATGATTGCGAGCAATTCTTTATGTGTCATGAATAAAATCATTAAAATGATCTGCCTCTATGAAAATGTCCCGGGACTTGCATCAGGTCCCGGCGGTCCCGGGACTTACAGTGAAAGTCCCGGGACTCTATAGTGAGAGTCCCGCCGGGACGTCAACCGGGACGTCCCATTCGGAACACTGCCCGGAATTGAGGCACCTGATCTCCTTCCTCGTGGAACACCATGCAGATATTAACAGACCCTTCGAGCCGAACACAAACATGATAAAAGAGATAATTGATCGTATCTACAGGCATCATAACGATCCTCCGTCACTAGAATCATTCAAAGAGTTGTTGACCGACTTGGTCGATAGAGGCTTGAATCTCACAATCCCTGCGCCGGGACTGCCTTCACCATTGTACCGCATTTTAGATATTGGTAATGCCGAGCCAGAATGGCTTTTCGATTTCTTATGCAAGAATGGGGCGACGATCTATGAACGCGAGGTGGATTCAGCCTTTCTTTGCTGGTGTGGGACCTCTCGACTGTGGGAGACAAATGAATATAATACGTGGTGCCAACATCAAGGACAGGAGGACGAAATCTTCCAAAAGTGGTGTGAGCACCCTCACAACGCCTGGTGGTGGCAGCACGCCAAGCAGATATCACCCTTAGTGGTCTCACTGGCTTACGGAAAATCGTTCCAGCAAAACGGAAAACTCTACGATGTACTTGCACACCTGCCCCTTCCTAGACCATTGGACGACGTTTTAGTCAAGACGGCCTTCGTCTCTTTGCATCCATGGAGCTGGAGGCTAGTTGTGCTACGCGAGTTTAACGAAGACTTCCTCGCTACATGGTATCTCAACTGCGGAGAAAACATGATTCACCTGACGGTTCGTCTGTTCTTTGAGGTAGGGGACTACTCAGCCGCAGACGCGACGCGAGATATTTTGCACCTGAGAGATAAGGGTGTGGACATGACCTCGCGGAACAGTAATGGAAAAACTCCGCTGGGCATTTTTCTGGAACGAGGTAGTTCCAAAGATGACTTAATGGAATTAGCAGCGCTTTTGGAAGGAAAGGTGCACAAGCTGCCACAAGCTGCAGGAACTGGCTTGAGGGCTCGGTGAGTATTCGGGCTTCAACGCGACGGCCTTCGAACACGACGATATCCGAACTCGGGGGTCCTCGAACCTGGCGACATCTGTATGCGACGACATTTGAACACGGCATTTCTTCCACTCAACGACACGCGAACATGACGATACGCGAACACAACGGCACCTAGACACAACGTCATTTTGAGTTCATATGGAGCGATTGGGTTTCTGCTATACACTCATAAGCGAAAAAATCACTATAACGCAGCGCTTGCTTTTGGACGTGACTTTGTTTCGGATAAGCAGTCCGTTGTCAACTGCAACTTTATTTTGACTCGATTTTTTGGTCTTGAAAAGCGAGCCTGAGTTGGGTCACGACTGCGCTGGCCTTATTCTTCAAACTGCACAGCTTTGGTGGCATATTCTTCGCTAGATTGTCCTTTTATATACCTCTGGGCTTAAACAAGAGGGTTTCTGAATAAGGCAAATGCAAACACGAGTAACGAAGATGCGGCGTTCTCGGACGAGTCGGACCAGGGTTTGCCCTTGTGCTTTGGGCTTGAGTTTGGATTTAACATACACGGTCGACAAACAATATCCTTCCATCTAAGGATCCGAAGTAGCCTCATCCGTTGGGCTCTGCGTAAGGTTCTGTCGAAGAGTCTTGATCGAGAATGTATGCACTGTGCTATCAGTGGTCAGCGATGACAAGGTGCTCACTGCTGACCATCCTAGCCTCGCAAGCAAGCATCGTTGTAACTTGTAAGTGCGAATTCTGTCACGTCGGCCCGAGTTTCTGTTCGTAAGCTAATACATTCAACTTTGTTGCAGCTCTGCCGAAAGTGTTGCCAACTCCGTGGAACTGATTGCAGCTTCATGGAGATCCAATCTCAAACACCGGGATTATCAGTGCATTCAGTAGCGGCGGGAACCGGAAGATGTCAGGGCCTAGGGGACATGGGAGCAGAAGGCACGAGCTTGAGATATTTTAAGAAGACTCGCAAGAGAAAGGGCTCATAATGCCAGGTTCAGTCTTCACTCTGTTGTGAATTCTCAAGCGGCAAGCCTCAACGCTAGGCATTCCGATCGTGCGATGCGTGCGGCTCTGCTTGACGAAGAATGACTAAGCCCATCCGCAGGCGGTGTGACTCGTGAGTTGATTATCTGCAACGTGTACATGATTACTGTTGGAAGAATTCTGCGAGGTTTGCGTCTACGCGTGGGGTGAGCTACATAGCTGCGGCCACGTACAGTTGTCAGTGACTGCTGTACCTACCTGTACAGTTGTCAGCGCGCCACGTACGGCGCTAGTTGTGGTCACGTCCGCATGTGACGACAGTGACGTTGACTCTTGAGGGCAGCGATTCCAATTTCCAACATCCACCACCCCCTTTGCCGAGAAGAGTACCTACTGCACCGACTCCATTGACGAAGATCTCCCCCCCTGCCGACTTTTGCGAAGAAAACGACTGTGACGACACCCTCCCTAACGAACCCGACAAGCAGAAAAGGAAAGAAGAAGAGATTCTCCCAGAAGGGTTCTGTGACTGTCCTTGCGAACGTACGCAGTCACGATTGAGTTCAGAGCTTTTGCTGCAAGACCAACTTGCGACATCCTGGTCACGGAAGATTTTGGTCACGGCAAACTCTCTAACGTCGTGGAATGCACCGCTGAGTACGATGTCGATCATCAAGCTCCCCAGACACTTCGCCACCCACTACCGGCTGGTAGCAAGGGTGTGCCATGAGCAGAGACCTTGACGTGTGATGGAGTAGGGAAGTTTTTGGACTGGATTATCGTTACAAGCGCGATACTGTTGTATCGGTTTGGTTACTTGCTTCTTGTTTTTACTCGGGACAGTCAAAGCATGCCGCATTCGCGATGAACGCTATTCTTATTCTCTGCTCTTTTTTCCTATGTCTTGACTCTTTGCCACTTACGATTCCTCTTCTTGACGATAAAAAGAGAGAATTGCGAGTGTTGGAATCGCTGCCCGCAACAGCACATGCCGACGTGGCCACAACTAGCGCCATACGTGGCCACTGACAACTATACGTGGCGCACTGCACTGTACATTTCCTCGACGATCACGTACGTGGCCTCACTCGGAGTCACACCTCGTGGTATAAGGCCTCGCGGTAAGGCTGTTCACTCATTCCTTTCTCCCGCTTCTCGATCGCTTCCATGAATACGACAGATTGTTCATGACAGTTCACTTCACGTCTATATGCAACCCTCTCGGACTTTTTCCAATAATTACTGTGAACGAAAGTTTAACCATCACCCTATATTCATGTAAGATAATCTCCTGCCACTCACTCGAGAGTCCCGAGGCTGTCTGCGAACGTCTCATCCTCATTGCTACGAGCAATTCAACTAATCTCACGGCCTTTTATGTAGAAAAGACATTGTGATAAGCTCTCTTTAGTATTTTTGCTGCTTCTCATCATTTGTTTTACGAGGCGACTGGGTTTTTCGACACAAAAGTGTCGAGTACCAGGCCGAATGAGTCCGCTGCGGCAAAAGCCTCTCGGGCCCCGGGCGCCTATTTCCGGCTTCCTCGACGACAAACCCTTACCAGAAAGCCAACAACAAGGCGACCCGTCCTCGCCAATATGGATTCAGCTACTCGTGAAGCGCGTGTTAAGGCCCGGGAGCGGGATATCGACGAGTCGAAGAGCCTTATGGCCCTTCTCCCATCAGAGATGAAGATCCAAATCATGTCTCACATCAGCACACAGCAGTCGCTTTCTCGCCTAGGACAGAGTTGCCGAGCTTGGTACGAAGTCGCTAATGAGGAGCTCTACAAACGGGATTCAAGAGAGAACAACTCGGTCGCAATCAAATGGATGGCTGCCCACGCGGTTGACGAGAAGAGCACCGAATCCGCGCTCAGAACGCTGGAGATATCTCGTCGGTGGGGAGGCCAGATTGACGCTGTCAGACCGCGTCTTTCACGATCGGATGAAGCAGTATCGGTTGGCAAAGACCAGAGAATGTACGACACGTCGACTGCCTTACATTTCGCCGTCTTCCTGGGGAATGTGCGCCTCACGACAACGCTCCTGGATATGGAAGCAAGTTTCACAATCGCTTGCTCACCCTTGCTCTGGAGATCAATGGGCTCAGAGCAACTCTTGCTTAGGTTCAGATACTTCCTGAAAGTCTTAGACGAATGGCGTTTCGGCCCGGCGTTTCCGGTTTTTCTGGCCTTCCTACAGAGCGATACCGGCATGTGCAAGCTTCTTATGGAGCATGGAGCCGGCCGTGAAGCCATGATATTCGACTCCGACACTGACCCTAAAGTCATGTCTATCCTGCACTTCGCGGCTGCCGACCCTACTACGAATTATCGCCAGTGGCAATTTCTTTTTTATCGGTTTCGTGAATATGTCGATGAGCCCTGCCCACGAAGCGCTCAATTGACACCACTTCACATCGCCATGAAGACCGGCTGCACCCAAGGCATGCTGATTGCGGTCGAGTCCGGGGCAGACAAAGAGGCAAGAGATGGTTCGTCACGTACGCCTCTGTCCATCGGCGTTCTAGGGATCCCACACGATTGGCACGCAGATCCGAGAACGTTTGAAAAGCGCACGATGTGTTTTCGGAAATTCGTGGAGTTGGGAGCCAGTGTCAATCCAGAAGGAGACTCTGTGCTAGTCCTTGCCGTGAAGTCCTACGCCCCCCATCCCGTCGACCACCGTCTCATGACGCGCCTGATCTCCTTCCTCCTGGAACACCATGCAGATATCCACGGAACCGGCGACCGGGAAAATACAAACGTGGTAAATGAACTCATCAAGGGCTTCCTCGACTACGATCACGGTCCCTCGGCACAGGAATTACTCAAGGAATTGTTGATCGAATTGGTTGATCGAGGCTTGAATCTCACAATACCGGCGCCGGGATTGCCTTCACCATTGTACCTCGTCTTACATCATCATAAAGTCACGCCAGAATGGCTTGTCGACTTGCTCTGCGAGAAGGGTGCGACAATCCATGAGGACGAGGTGAACACAGCCTTCCTTCGCTGGTGTGAGATACCACGACTGTGGAAGACGAATCGATATAATGCGTGGTGGCAACATCAAGGGCACGAGGACGAAGTCTTTCTAAAGTGGTGTGAGCACCCTTACAACGTCTGGTGGTGGCAGCACGTCAATCAGATCTCGCCCGGTGCGGCCACAATGGCTCACGCACAAGCGTACTCGTACGAAGACCGACACCTCTATGAGATGATTACACACCTGCCCCTTCCTGCACCATTGGACGACTCATTCCTCGAGGTAGCCTTCAACTCGTTGCAGTCATGAGTTTGAAGACGACTTCGTTGCTACATGGGCTCTCGGCTGTGAAGAAAACGTGATTCATCTTACGGTCCATGTGTTCATTTGACATTGAGGGATGGGGCTACATACATACCGATCATGAGATTTGTGCGGCGAGTTGCTTTGTGTTGCACAAAAGAGTGGGCGCAGCCGTCTGGCCACTGTTCTGCGCTTGTAGATACCCCTATATACCCTGCGATACTTTGTGTGACGAGGAATGACTATCACCATCGTAGATTACTAGATACATCGTCGTCCGCCGCACCTAATCATCATCGGAACGCATCAACTCATAACCGAGTGAAACACTATTCAGATTTGCATGAAAATCGTACTCTAGTGGCTCAAAACTAGGTGCCGAAAAGTCGCTTCATTCACTTGGCGAATATGCATCTACAAGCATTGGAGATTGCGCTGAACATCATGAAAGATCATAGAATCGACACCACAGAACGGCGCCCCAGTAGCTCAGAACAGTCCTTTCCTGTTCCTGCATTTCGCGAGCCTATCGCAGCTTTTTCAGTCCCGTGTCTCTGCCCTTGAGCAGCGGCCACTGCCGCAAGAATCACATCCATGCCATGCCAAGATTGGTAATCGTGAGTAGCCATCATGTCTTCCACATGAGCTTCATACTGCTCATCGTTTTTGGAACATGTTTGGTCGGCTATTGCTCCTAGAACGATTAATGATTCTAGTCAACTCTATCTGGGTGGCCATGGCGGCCGAGACGCCTTAGCCCTTGTGACGGCCAGGGTCGTTGCACTGCACTATGCATCCCGCACTAGACCGGTTTTCTGCCAGCTTAGTGTTCTGGCCTTTTTGGGCGGATCGGTAGGGATATCCGATTCTCACAGCCCTGAGCCGATGGACAGTAACACGCCGGGACTATAGTCGTCTCGGGCCCGTATCCGATTCCATCATGAAAAGCGATCCAGGATGCATGGAAATACGTCGCGAAACAATGGTGAGCAAGAAGGGCATCGCGGACGGTTTCGTCAAGACACACAAGACACATATCGACAAGTTTCAGTCAACCGCTTTAACACGTTATCCCGCCCGCCGCCCGAGAGGCCAGAAACAAAGCCATGTCTGTCGCAAAATCTCCTCTCTCCTTCAGACGTTGCTCAAAACAGTTCGCCATAAGATGTGAAACTCCCGGATCCATAATCGCTGCCGAGTACGAAGCCACCAGCCTCTTCAGCTTCTCTGGGCCTGGTCGTTCGTAGCAGAAGCGCACCAAGGCCAAAATGTCGCCCACCCTCGCCTTCGAGAGCCGGAACCCGCATAAAGCTTGGTGGAGCTTTCGCGTCGACAGGTCAATGGGAGCGTCTATTCCGTAACAATCCGCGAAGATGATGACCTTGGTGTGGGCGATGAAGAATTCGGAGGAGTCCGTACTTATGCTTCCTTTGTTCAAAACCGGTGCAGGCGAATGCTGAAGCTTGCCCCTCCATCAGACAGAGTGGACAATGGGATAGGTAGCGCGAGGAACTCAAAGAATGGTCACAGGGTCCACAAAAGAATGTGCCGGTGCAAGGTGTGACTGCCTCGAACGGTGGTATCTGTAACTTATATCCATACTCTTCGCTTGTTGCGAACGCTGCCCAGTGGTCGTTAAGTGGTGAACCGAATTCCATATCACTGTCCTGGCAATCGCCTGTGTCATGCGATTCGGTTTCGCTGTCAGTTGGCGACTCGTCGGTTAACAGATGATAGTCCCCCGTGTAGACAAACTCGGCGAATGAGGCAATTGTCTTGACATCTTCATCTGCAAGGACGGCATAGCCTGGCTGCCCCTCGATGAGTGGGCTATTCATCATCTTGTCCAGTACTTTGCTCCACTTTGCCACCAGCGCGGATTGCAAATATATCTCTTTCTCTTCCTTGCCCACTACGAATTTGAAGGGCTTGAGCGCGATTATCCTATGTGTCAAGTCCATTTTCTCTTCTTAGCAAGTGCTATCGAGGGGTTGGCAAAGCAGAGGCGACGTTGGCCACCATACTCTTCATACGGCGAGGCCTTCGTATTTATTCCATTGCCCATGGTATTCACAACGTTCGTATTTCTCATAGTGTTCACTGTCCAGGTCATTGCTCAAGAATGGTGGGCGGGGGAAGTAAATTGCTTGCGAAGAAGAGACCAGTGCAAAGAGCCAAAAGGCATTGAGAAGGATGAAATAATGGGGGCATCCAAAGTACAAACTTACGTTATGATTTCGGAGCGGCGTATAATGACCAAGCGAGTTCGGAGTGCCTGCAAGGCTCGTACAAAGAGTCGGGAAAGTCAGCACACGGGTATTTTCTCCACACGTGCGCAGTGAATCCAAGTCCTCAAACGGGCCAGACGTATGCAATGAATAAGATATATCCAGGAGCAGATATGGCGTTCCTCCCTTCCTTAAGTATGCCCTCGCCTGTAGTCCCCGTTCGAAATTCGAAACAATTTGGAATGCAGCCCAGGTATGTCGACGGTGACCAAAACCTGTTGCTACTGGCCTGATGCATTTCGTGCTACAGCTCTTCTACACACTGTAAAACATGCAACGTCTGGTGCCATTTGGGAGGCTGGCTGACCGGTCACCGAGTGCCGCGCATCATGTGACAAGCATGTTTTGGATTAGCTGGGCCTATGTGGTGTATGTAGCTGGTTTGATAAGCATGCAGCAGAGTTCAAGCGACGCTCCAAAGACTTCCACTTCATTTCGTCTGGTTTTGTCCTCCTGTCTGACCGTGTCTGGCGGGGAGACGTCACCGCTGATTTGGTGAGGGTGACAGCTTCGAAGATCGTATGTTCGCAGACCTAAATGCCAGTCACGGAGAGCGAGTGGTGCCGATTAAGCATGATGAGAAAGGAAGGCATCGCGGCTTCACTAACCATGCGCACATGCCAATAAACGCCCAAGTCGACCACCTCAACACTCCGTAGAACCCGTCAGTCGACAAGCCAGAAACCAAGCCACGTCTGTCCCAAAATCCTCTCTTTCCTTCAGCAACTCCTTGAAACTTTTCGCCACGTCTCTTGAAACCTCTACATCCATGATCGCGGCCGAGAAGGACGCCAACATCTTCTTCAGCCTGTCTGGGCACGGCCGTTCGTAGCAGAAGCGCACCAAGGCCAGAACATCGCCCACCCTCGCCTTGGAGAGCCGGAATCCGCACAAGGCTTGGTGGAGTTTTCGAATGGACAGTTCCAGAAGTTCCGCTACGCCGTAGCAGTCCGCGAATAGGAAGACCTTGACGTGTGCGATGAAGAACTCGGTGAAGTCCGTTTCCATGCTTTCTGCGTTGAGAACCGGCGCCGGCAAAATGGTCGTCTCCCTCGTGCTCCTCCGACACCCACAGTTGCGACATACGATCCTATCAAACAGAGGCGGCTCAGTGCCGCAGTCTGTACACATGGGTCTCTGGAAGCCATACTCGTAGGCTTGAATGAACTTTTTCCAGTGGTCGTTACGTGGTTGGCTCCATACGGAGCATGACTGTCCTATGTCATCAGTTCTTTGGTGAGTCTTTCTTCTCTTACTGCTACGTGGCGACATTTCGGTTGCTATCTTATAGTCACCCGTGTAGGCAAACTCGGCGAACGCGGCAACGGTCTTGGCCTCATCATTTTCAAGCACGACATAGCCTTGTTGGCGCTCGATAAAGGGCCCGTTGATCATCTTGCCCAATGCTTCGCTCTTGCTCGCCACTAGTCTTGAGTGCAGGAAGAACTCTTCCTTGGTCTCTCCCACCACGAACTTGAACGGCTGGGACTTTAAAACCCTGTTGGTCAAGTCGTTGACCTTTTTCGTGAGCATGTGATATCGAAGTATCGGCACAGAGAGCGTGAGTTTTCTCAACATACCCTTGATATGGAAAAGGCGTCATGATGCCAGCATCGTTCTTGCCACTACTAACATGTTCTTGCTCCTTCCTTGCTGAACGCTCACAAGTGGCCATGACGATGGACAAGGAAGAGAAATCTGCTTGCGAAGAAGAGAGCAAGTGCAAGAGATCAACGAGAAGCGAGGTTGGATGTGTCAAAAAGATGAGCAGAAATTAGAAGACTCGTTAACTGTCCTCCTGGTTCATTGTAATCAGTGAGAGATAGGGCAAATTGCAACAGATTTGATGCAAGTGGTGAGAGAATGCAGTATGTATGTATCTAAGAGGTACTCTTTCACAAATCCTGAAACCCCCACAAAACGCGTCGCGTCGTGACTCGTGACACAGACCATTTACAATTTTCTCAGCGTCACTGGAATAATGAGACCACCACACGTCAACAATTTTACCGCGTTCGAGACGATTGGAGAATTTTCAAGTAAATATTGTTGCGCGGTGGCAATTGCACATACATTTAAAGATATCTTTTAATGACCCCGTCAGCGTTGCATTGCAGATCTTTGGACTGAGGAAACTTCCAGGTATTTTTGACAATAAGAGCGCCGCGCGCAGGAATAAGTGTATGCAGGTCACATGCCAGGTCACGTGTACTCCGTGATGTGCGTGAGACGTGAACGACCTTTTTACACCCTTCAGATCCACCGAATAATCTAGCTCTTTAGTCAATGTATACACTTCCATTTTGCCTCCCAGATATTGCTGCAAGGTCCTCGTATCATGGTCATACCGTGATATAGGGATCTAGATTCAATAAAGAACATTATATCTGGCTGGGCATGTATGATGTGAGCACTGTGCTGATGGGAAAACAACACGCCGAGCATCATGGCAAGATCTAAACCGAAGTTCCGAGTGATGAACTCCAGGAATCAGACACCAAAGAGAATATGTAAGAGCACGTCGAGATACAATGATGAGTAAGAAGAGCATTGTGGGTTGCATCACCCTCGACACGTACACGTCCACGAGGCCGAAGATGGCTTGTCGATTGACAGGCTCTATCGAGTCACGAGTGTTAAGAAGGGCGCTTCAGACCTTGTTGACATGTACACATCTCTGTGAAGTGATACCGGCCGCGACGGCCTATCTGGCTCGACGTATCCCCGCACATGGCAGATGCTCATTTGCCCTCAATGCCTGGGATGCCGATCTCGAAAAGCTATGTGCCATGATCAGCGGTGGGTTGCTCTCCGTTTGACTGCGAGAAACAAACGAGAGCGAGACGCCAACTTTTTCATTGCATGCGTGTGGCCTGATTGAGGCTTGTGTCACTATGCACATCATCATACAATGTGAATTCTGGGTCTGGGCCCTCGTGCGAATCGCGATGGATGCGGCGCGGGTGGCAGCATAGCCCTAAGCAGAACTTAAAAGTGTTCAGACGTCGAAAGTCACAAGCCAATGTCTCTGTCAGAAGCCGATGCAGCCAATGGAATAGGACGAAGAGAACAGAATGAACATGAAGGAAAAATAGAGGCAAACGCAGCTAATCATTTCGAACGCGTTGTTTTGGCCACCTGAATCAAAAACCATCATCTTCTATCTCACTCAATTACTATCAATCACTGAACCAGAAGGGACTATATGGGTTGTTTGATCGCTTTAAATATCTTTGAACCTTGTATCTTTGCTGTCTTATTGTTATTCTGCACTGACTCTCTTATTCGCTAGCAGATTCTCTTATTCTTGCCTACCATCATCGTCGACGCTGAGAAGTAGAGTATCATACAATAAGAGCAGCATGAAGCATACTAGCAAGATGAAGTCTTTGCCATATAAAGGGTATATTGCGATAATCACGCTCTCTCAATCCTGATTGTGTCCAAGTTTCGATCGCACAAGGTCACGAAAGAAAAATTAACGTCTTGACGCACAGGATTATAAAGGCCCAGCCGGTCAAGATCCTGGTGGGCAAGTCCAAGGAGGAGGTTTTCCTGCATTCGGGGCTGGTGGCAAACAATAGCGAAGCACTGTGTCAGATGATCAACGGCGCCTCCTTCGAGGGAAAGCAAGGCTCCGTCGTGCTCGAGGACGACGATGTCAGCACAATTTCCGCGTTTGCCGAGTTTATCTACACGGGGAACTATGACATATCATCTGACATGCCGACACCTACGACATCGCCGCCTGGGACGTCGAGCACAGTCTCGCGTCATCAAGACAATTGCGATGATGATGAGGAGCCATGGAAGCTACCTCAAAACGATTACTGGAACAAATTCGTCCAAGGCAAGGAGTATGGGTTTCAGGCGCCCTCACCGGCCTCACCTAATCCACACGTTTATCGACGTACGTCTGTGCATGAAGGTACCACTGCATCGGCGCCCAATTTTAGCGCAGGGAGTTTCAAAATGGACTACTTCGTCGACTTCATGTCTCTCGTTGACGACATTGATGAGTATTATGATGGGGCACGGTGGACTGAGGTAACCCCTACTCCCAGCCCCGAGCCACGGAGACAGCAGTGCACATGCAAGACGTTTGGGTATGAGGACAACTCTGCAGCTACTTCGGTTCTCAACCCAGGGAGCATGGACACGGACTACTCACAGTTCTTCATCGCCCATGCCAAGGTCTACATCTTCGCAGATCGCTATGGCGTAACGGGACTTCTGGACCTGTCGATGCCAAAACTCCACGAAGCTTTGTGCGGATTCCGGCTCTCCAAGGCGAGGGTGGGTGATATTCTAGCCTTGGTTCGCTTCTGCTACGAAGTGCCTTGCCCAGGGAAGCTGAGGAGGCTGGTAGCATCGTACTCGGCCGCGATTATGGACTCAGAGGTTTCAAGAGACGTGGCAAAAAGTTTCAAGGGGTTGCTGAAGGAAAGAGAGGATTTCGGGGCAGACGTGGCTTGGTTTATGGCTTGTCGACTGACAGGTTCTACGGAGTGTTGAGGTGGTCGATTGCGAAGTTGTCCGCTCTTCCTGTTTCATGTGTCTGGCCATTTGGGGTTTCGAGTCATTGCGCACGTGTCAAACTTGGGTTTGCAAGCGAGCCACGATCTTGCTCCCCACGTCTCAGTTTCGGTCTCTATTTGAAAGATATTCGTTTTGATATGGGTAGTGAAACTTTCGTAGGCAACAGCGCATTCGAAATGATTTGATGCATTTGCCTGTCTTTTGCTTCATGTTTGTTCTGGTTTTGTCTTCTTCCGTTGGCTGCATCAGCTTCCGACAAGGAAACTTGCTCGTGACTTTCGATCTCTGTACTGTTCTCGTTAAGCGAGTCGAGATTATGTTCCCCACGCCTAATTATTCGTCTGTATTCGGCATCTTAAGAAGAATATCCTCCAAATCGGAATCTCGAAAATGGAAGGTGAGCGAAGATGGAAAAGGTTGCAAGCATCAAAAGTGCCTCTCTAGATGATCTAGAAATCAGTGCAGGACTAATTGGTGGTATAAGTAAGAGAAGAGTGATGCCACTGATGGTACTAATGTAAATGGGAAAGCTTCGAAGGTCATAGAGTGCTTAAACCAATTCTGTGCTCTTGCCCTTAAATTTATTCTGTTTCCTTTCTTTTTTCCATTTGCTGGATTGGCTGCCCGACAGAGAGATTGTCTTGTGACTTTTGACACTTCACTCCTTCTAAACGCGCGCTATACATACATCGATTTCGAGTTTGACACGTGCGCAATTGCTTGGGTTCTTGAACGGCCAGACGTATGCAATGATTCATTTGAGAAATTGGAAAGAACGGATAAGAAGGTCTTTTCTCCAAGTCGGCCACCTTAAATCTATGTACCGGCCATCAGTCGACAAGCCAAGAGCCAGGCCATGTCTGCCGCAAAATCTCCTCTCTCGTTCAATAGTTCCTGGAAAGATTGCGCCACGCTCTCTGAAACATCTGGATCAATAATCGCAGCCGAGTACGACGATACCAGTTTCTTCAACCTATTCGGGCTCGGTCGTTCGTAACAAAAGCGCACCAAGGCCAGAATGTCGCCTATCCTCTCGCTCGACAGCCGGAACACGCGCAAAGCGTTGTTAAGTCTTTTTATCGACAGGTTCATGAGTTCTACGACGCCGTAGTAGTCTGCGAAGATGAAGACCTTGGCATGGGCGATGAAGAACTCGGAGTAATCCGCGGTCATGCTCCCTATTATGAGAGGCCTCACAGCTGGATCGTCCTCTGGTTCTGGCGAAACCTCATAATCCTCGCCATGATCCGCCTCGCCATCAAGTAATTCTAGCCAGTATTCGTTTTCTGGTTGAGGCCAAACTTCATGTGATGGGTCTTCGAATTCGCTGTCAGATTGCGCCGGAAAGTCAAATGAGAGTTGATAATCCCCCGTGTAGATGAACTCGGCGAACGCGGCAACGGTCCTGGCATCCTCATCCTCAAGCACGACAAAGCCTTGTTGGCCCTCGACAAAACTACCGTTGATTAACCGGCCCAGTGCCTCACTCTTGCTTGCCACCAGCGCTGAGTGCAGAAGAAACTCTGTCTTGGCCTCGCCCACCACGAACTTGAACGGCTGGGACGTAAAGATCCTGTGTCAAGCGATTTTTTTGCGTGAGCACAATCTATAAAAACATAGGAAAGCGGGGCATGAGTTTTTCCAACGTACCCTTCAGGTTTTGAGACCTGCAGATTGCTGGCGTTCTTCACATTCTTCGACTTCTGCACTCCCCTACTGCTTTAAGCAGTGACAATAACGGTGAGTGACAGAAAGTACATCAGCTTGCGCACAAGACACCGATGCAAAAGGCTGACAAGATCATCACAAATGAGAATGGACAGGGGCCATAGGAAAGTCAAAATATGAAGCATAGTCACATGAGTTGTTGCATTTACCTCCGTCTCATTTTTATTTGGTTTCCTTCTGTGTTGTTGGCTGTAAGTAGCGTTCTGGCTTTTCAGGTCCTAGTCTCTCTCATCAGATCATGCGAACGCCCGCAACGAATCTAATCCTCGACTCGGGTGCATACATCGAGGAAAAGGGATATATGTACATACATGCATCGAGAAGAGCCGACATGTCTTTGACAGACTTTGATTTTGAGTCTTGACTCTTGACGGTGTGCGGGACCATTAGCGTGAGCCCGGACTAACATTAAAGCGCCGCAACGCCCATTGCGCAGCACCCCTCCCCTGAGGTATGCGGACAGGCTTCAGAAGCCAACACGTGGGAACTTGGATCTCATCACGCCCTGTGCCTTACAAGAACAGGACAAGGACATGTATCTGCGGAACACTTGGACTTGCCAGAGAAAGCAAGGGGACGCGAGAAATATCATAACATTTTGAGAAATTTACATTTCATGACCGAAGAAAAGGCCTGAGTACTACTACGCTGGAGTACAATCATCGTCCCCGAGCTCCGAGTGTGTGAAAGGCGAATGACTACCATGAGTGTGCCCTGGGGTTGGTAGCTGGGTTATAATGAAGAGTTAGAAAGTCATTGTGGGCTGTTCACGAACCCTCACAGGTACATGTCGACAAACTCGAGTCTCGACATCGACCATATTAACACTCCGTCGAATGCGTCACCCGACAGGCCAGAAACCAAACCATGTCTGCAGCAAAGTCGCCTCTCTCCCTCAGGAGACCCAGAAAACATTCCACCACGACATCAGAAACCTGTGAATTCACGATTGCGGCCGAGTACATCGCCACCATCTTCTTCAGCTTCTCTGGATCTGGCCGTTCGTAGCAATAGCGAATCAAGGCCAAGATATCGCCTATCCTCTCCCTCGAGAGCCCAAACCCACACAAAGCCTTGTGGAGTTTTCGCATCGACAGACCCATGAGTGCCTCTACGCCATAATGCTGCGCGAAGACGAATATCTTGGCATGGGAAATGAAAAGCTCGGAGTAGTTCCTGTCCATGTCCCCGGTGTTGAAATACGGCTCGTCTATATCGTCGGTCTCAGGCCAGGTCTTGCAAGATGCCTCATACGGAATCATGTATGAGTCGGATGAGTGTGCCTGATTCTTATACTCCTTACTTTGGATAAATCGGCGCCAGAGGCTGTTACGCGGTCGTCTCCATTGCCGTGCCTTATCCTCATGATTGGCTTTACGATGTGATTCGTGTCCGCAGGTGGGTGCCGGTATGTCAAGTGGGAGACGATAGTTTCCCGTATAGAGGTATTGTGCGAATGCAGACACGGCCCCGACATCGTCATCCCGAAGCAAGACATACCCTTGCTGATCTCTATCTTGGCCTGACCGACCACGAACTTGCAGGGCTGGGATGCGAAGATTCTGTGTGTCAGGCGTTTTTACGCATGAGCTTTGCTATCGATCAAATGGGGGAGAGAGCGCGAGTTTGCTCAACATACCCTTCGGACAGCGACGCCCCCGTATCGCCCGTACTCATCACTTCGTGTTTCTCCATTGCTTAGATGTGGCAACGACGGTGTGCAGGATCAAGTAGTCCGCTTGCGAAGTTGCGATACAGAGGCCTGCGAACATTGAAGATCAACGAGAAGACCAAGATGAGAAGTTACCGAGATCCACAGAAATTCGAAAAAAAAAAAGAAAAAAAAAAGTCAATGGTTCGATGTAGGTTGCGAAGGTCTTCGCAAGAGGATAGCGCATGAAAAGTAATTTGGTTCGTTTGCGTCTTTCGCATCGTCATTCTCATTCATTTTCTTCGTCCTTTTCCATTGGTCAAATCGGGTTGAAGCTTCCCGCCAGAGATACTGTCTTGTATCTTCAGACGTCCAATAGCTTCTCATCAGACCATGCAAACGCGCGCACTACACCAATTCCAGGTTTGGCATGTGCGCAAAGACTCAAATCTTTTGATGAGCCATACGATTACAAAGAAGGAGACAGAACGAGCAGAAAGTGCACGTCTATCTTTCTAAACTATGTATGCTCTCGCCTGTGTCTCACAAGAGATGCAGTCTGAGCAAGACTCCTTGATCAGCGCTTAGAGTTGGTGCTGCTCACGATGAGCGAAATCCGAGTAAATTAATCCGTCAGCTCCGCGGGCGCGACCTGAGCAATACACTCACTGCGCGACGGAAAGCTGAGTCATACTTGGTGTACTCCTATTCACGACATCCCCTGTTGACAAACCATAAGGAGTCCTGTAGGCCTTCAATCAATGTGTCGATTCCGCACTTCATGGCCACTTACATGGATCAGCATCGTCACTTCGGCCTCACGACTCCATCAGACGCATCAATGCACGTGAGCATGAAACAGCCATATTCGTTGCAGCAAAGAGAATCTTCGAATTTCGAGAAATCTTCGTTTATGCTTGCAACGGGACCTTATGACCGGCCCGGGCACGTGAGCCACACGACCAGCGATACGCCGAGAATCATTGTACATGGTCTCGAAATCCGAATCGTTTTGAGCAAGAAAGGTCATCGCGTCGATCGCGATGCATCACCATCCCCTACACGTACGGTTCTACTTAGTACTAGGTGCAAGTCAACAATACCAACTTCAACACACCCCATTGCGCATCACCCGACAAGCCAGAAACCAAGCTATATCTGCCGCAAATTCCGCATTCCTCCTTAGGAGTCCCTCAGAGCATTTCACCACGTCATCTGAAACTCGTGGATCCATAATCGCGGCCGAGTACGACGCCACCATCTTATTCAGCCTGTCTGTATTCTTCCGATCGTATGGAAGGTCCCAAGCAGGCGGTTGAGAGGAGAAGAAAAAAGCGCAGTGGTTTGATGTGGAAGTGAAACTTGACAGTTGTCGCAGAGAATATAAGCATCCTGAAAATACCGTTATGCGTTTGCCCATCTTCATTTTCATGTCTTCGTCTTCTTCCATTGGCTAAATTGGCTTGGCAACGCAGACTGACGCGTTCTCACCAGGTCATGCAAACGCGCGCCCAATGAACTAAATGCTCAAAAGGGTGAGGCAGGACATCTCGCCCAGATCTCTTCCATGACTCCTCGTTACACGCCAATTTCTCACGAGAAGTAGGCGCGGCGCACAGCATGGCGTAAAGATGGCCAGTTACTCAGTGATACCCTGTTTACGTACTTGCAGGCGTGCCGCGTTTGACCCTCTATCTACGCGCTGCGCCTACGAGACCAGTATAGAAAGGTATTGAAAGACCATGCATGGTTGGCCCTCACCAGCACATTTACGGGGCGTTGGGTGCCGAAGGTACAATGATGAGCAGGTAAGACAGATCGCCTTCTGCTTCACGGTTCACCTACGTTGCCCCCAAATACATGTCCGCAAGGTCCAAGTCGCTACCTCAACACTTCGTAGATCCCGTCACCCGACAAGCCAGAAACCAAGCTATATCTGCCGCGAACTCCCCACTCTCCTTCAGCACATCCTGAAAACATTCTGCCAAGACTGTTGAGACTTTTGAATCCATGATGGCGGCCGAGTACGAAGCCACCAGTTTTCTCAGCTTCTCTGGGGCCGGCCGTTCATAGCAGAAGCGGACTAAGGCCAAAATATCGTCTACTCTCACCCTCGAGAGTCGGAATTCGCACAGAGCTTTGTGGAGTTTTTGCATCGCCAAATTCATAAGCGCGTCTATTCCGTAGCAGTCTGCAAAGACGAAGATCTTGGCATGGGCGATGAGGAGTTGGGAGTAGTCCGTATCCATGTTCCATGTGTTAAGAATCGGCACCACTGGAGCTTGTATTTGTCTTCTACAGCTTGGACAATTGACTGGGTTGGAAGAGGGTGTCTGATATCCATACTCTTCGCTTTTTTCGAATACTGTCCAGTGGTCGTTAACTGGTCGACCTAATTCCTTAATAGAGTCACTACAAGTGCCTGCGCAATGCGCTTCTTTTCCGTTGTCAGATGGCAGCCCGTCACATGATAGATGGTAGTCCCCCTTGTAGATAAACTCGGCAAATGCGGCAATGGTCCTGACGTCCTCATCGGCGAGCACGACATAGCCTTGCTGACTCTCGATAAAGGGACCGTCCATCAACCGTCTCAGTGCTCTGCTCTGGCTTGCCACTAGCGTGGAGTGTATGAATAGCTCTTTCTTGGTCTTGCCCACCACGAACTTGAACGGCTCTGACATGAGAATTCTGTGACAAGTTGTTTTTATTGCGTGAGTATGCGCGATCAAAGCTTTGGTGGGGGGAGCGAGAGTCTGCGCAACGTACCCTTCGTATGGCGAAGCTTGCATATTGCTAGAATTATCCATGCTTCTCACAATCTTCATATCTTTCCCTACTTCTCAGCAGCGACAATAACGGTGAGCGAGAAAAGCGAGTTTGTTTTCGAAGAAGGTGTCGATGCAAAAGGAAGAACAAAAGATCAAGATGGCAAAATTTTAGCGAGCACCAATTACTTGAATTAATAGGATCTGGTTCGTTTGCCTCTTCGTTTCATGAAAGGGCCGTGTTTGAGCTTCCCGACAGAGAGACTGATTTGTGTTTTCGACGTCATAGGCATTCTTCCCAGGCTGTGCAAACGCGTGCCGACACCGGGGCCATCCAGACGCGACCTGACATACCCAGATTCTCACGGGCCAGACGCACACAATGTAGAAGACATGTCTGACATCTCGGTTCTCATCCTTGAAAGTTGGAACTGCTCCAATGCTGGCATTTGCACAATGCAGCCCGCTATGGCCCAGATTCTCCATGAATGATGAGTCCGCTGCCCGATTCCCCTGTTTGCATAGTTGCAGGCGTGCCGCGTTTGTAAGCCTGTTTAAGCGCTGCGCCTACGATACCGGTACAGAAAGATCGCCTTAAGATCTTTAAATCTCATGGTTGGCCCTCTCTCGCAGACTGCAGTCTCAAACTGCGAGCACTTCTGACCGTGGTCCGTTACAGCCCTGCATCGCCAATTCTTATTCGGCCAGTCCGGTACACACTGCACGCGAGCATGAACGACACAGTCTCAGCAGCACAAGGAACTCAAATGTTTCTAAGCTCCCATATGTTGAGAAAGTTTCATCTATGATTGACAAAGAAACCCGGTACAGGTTTGATCTGGTCTGGTCGTTTCACCACCGTCCACGGACTACCGCCGGCCCGGGCCCGTGAGTCACTGTTCTGATGGAGAGCAACATGTCGCGGATAATGTTGATCTCAAAATCCAATTAAGGGTCATGACTCATGAGATTGAAAGCTTTTATGGGGTTTTAGGTGTCGAGTATGCAGCGATGAGCAAGTAAGGTTCGATAAGGACATCGCGGTCTATTTCAACGACCCCCGCACGTGTGACGTAGGAGTCGACAAAGTCCAAGTCGACCACCTCAACACCACGCAGATCGAATCACCCGGCGGCTCAGAAACCAAGCCATTTGTATTGCGAATTCCGGCTTATCCGTCAGGAGCTCGAAAAATAATCCTGTCACTTCATCTGAGAAGTGTGCACTCATGATTGCGGCCGAGTACATCGCCACCATCTTCTTCAGCTTCTCTGGACCTGGTCGTTCGTAGCAATAGCGAATTAACGCCAGCATGTCGCCTATCCTCTCCCTCGAAAGTGAAAGCCTGCATAAAGCCTCGTGGAGTCTTTGCATCGACAGATCCATGAGTGCCTCTACGCCGTAATACTGCGCGAAGACGAAGATTCTGGTATGGGAAACTAAATAGCTCGGAGTAATTCTTGTCCATGTGCCCGGTGTTGAAATACGGCGCCTCCAAATCGTCGATCTCAGACTCAGATGCCTCACATGGAGTCATGTGTGATACGGATGAGTTTACATGATCCTCATATTGGTTGCGTTGGATGGATCGGCGCCAGATTATGGGGTCTGAATTGTGGTACATCGTCCTCAGGATTGTCCTCGTCATGCGATTCGTTTCCGATTTCAGGTGCCGACATGTCGAATGAGAGCTGGTAGTCGCCCGTGTAGATCAATTGAGCGAACGCAGAAATGGTCTCGGCATTGTCATCTCGAAGCACGAGATAGCCATTCCGTCCCTCGGCAAAGGAAGTATCTATAATCTCGCCGAGTGCTTCGCCCTCTCTTTTGACCAGGTCTGAATGCAGCAAAAACTCTCTCTTGTCCTCGCCGACCACGAACACGCACGGCCGAGACGCGAAGATCCTGTGTATGAATAAGCATTTGTCCACATGAGCATGTAGTATCGAATCATTGGCAGAGAGAGCATGAGTATGCGTAACATACCCTTCGGATAGCGAAGCCGCCATGTTGCTAGTGTTGTTGGTCTCGTTTCTCCCACTTCTCAGCAGTGCAACGGCGGTGTGCACAAGGAATTCTGGCTTGCTGGCGAAGAAGAGAGGCCAAAAGATCGATAAGAAAACCAAAGACAGAGGCAAAGAAGTTCCAAAGAAGTCGAAAAAGTCAAGAAAGATTCTTCTGCTTTATGGAAGTCCCCTTTGAACGTCTCGACGAGTCAACAATGGTTTTAATGTAGGTGGTGAAGTAAAAGTTTTATAGATAGCGCATGAAAGTAATGTCCTCAGTTTCATTTATTTTCTTCGTCTTTTCCCATTGGCCAAATCGGCTTCCTGACAGAGTGACTGACTTGGATTTGGATTCTCATCAGGCCATACAAACGCGCGCCACCAACAGAGTCTGAACGCCCAAAGGCGACCTGACATGCGTTGGTGGCCCAAGCGGACTGGCATCTTTGGAGAAGACAGAAAGAACAAGTAGGTATGGCATCTTTCCACGTATCTCGAGTATGGCTCCTGATCAGTGGTTTAGTGCGACTTTCTTGTTGTTGGCAAGTTGAGGACGGACCTGATTTGGGCTCCGCGGGTATGTCTGATAAAGTGCGACGTGTGCGAGTTGAGTGAAATGCAAAGCAGAAAACATCGGCGTAGACAGGTACTGGCTGATACTTTTGGAGCCAAGATCCTCTTGCATAGTTCTCAATCAAACCCACGGCATCTTGCCCGCGAGTATGTCCCGGAAAGCGCGGCATAGCACAGATAAACACTTAAACAGTGAGCGGCGAAGATTGCATGATGCATTTGCGTAACGAGCCACTCAGTCGCCGATAACGGCCGTTGAAAACGGCGCTGTACCCCCGCGACGGGTAATTAAGTGGAGTGTCAGGATGATGATTTGACTCCTGACGAGGAGGGGAAGCATCTCGGATCTGCGATTGATTGATAAGATAAGGAGAGATACGATTGATGAGGCCGATGGCCACCGGTAGTTGTGCCGCACTTAGGAAAGCATTTGTCCCTAGCACATTGCAAATTCCTCTCTGTCTGCCGATTCTATATTCCTCATCGTGTTCGCAATTCTCGGTAACTTTTGGCCTTCAAATCCCTTCATCGCGTTCATAACCACAATGGGAGACGCTACACCGCCGGTCTCGGACCACATTGTCCTTGTAGATGGACAAATCTACCAGACCCCATCAGATAGCTCTCTGCCCCCCATATTCGCCTCCTGTATGGTCGTCCGCGACGGATATATCTCTCACATTGGCTCCGAGAACGACGAAGCCGTTGTCGCAGCGAAAACCGCCGGTGCCACCGTCAAGCATCTGAACGGCCAGACTGTCCTGCCCGGCTTCATTGACGGCCACTTACACCTGCTGCTCGTCGGACAGGCGCTCACCAAGGTCCCACTGGACCACTGCAAGAACTTCGATGATATCAAGCGCGAGATTAAAGCCTACGCCGAGGCCAATCCGGGCGTGTCGAGCATTTCATGCAAAGGGTGGACGCACTCCATGACGCCAGAAGGCGTGGACGCCGGTCTGCTAGATGACATTGACCCGAGGCCCATCTTTGTCGATACCAAGGATTTGCATTCTACGTGGTGTAACTCGAGAGGTCTGCAAGAGATATGCCGCGTCATGGGCATTGGGCCTGAGTACCCTGATCCGGCTGGCGGGACCATCCAGAGAGATGCGGACGGGAATCCCAACGGGGTATTCCACGAAGGGGCCGTGTTTGACATCATCTGGCCCTTCAAGGCCAGGGTGGCTTCCATGGAGGAAAAGAAGAACGCCATCCGATCTGCGCTGACGGCCTTCAACGCGGCGGGATACACGGGCATGGTTGACATGGCCATGGACGACACCATCTGGGACCCGCTCATCGAGCTGAGAAACGAGACAAACGGGCTACGGGGAATGAGAATCGCGGCATATTGGTTCATGAAGCCCACCGACAGTCTGGACGCTGTTCTAGCACAGGTTGACCGGGCGGCTGCACTGGCCAAACAGTACAACGCTGAGACTACGCCCGACTGCCGCGTTGTCGGCGTCAAGGTGATCTGCGACGGCATCATCGACGCGTGCACTGCGTCCCTGACTGATCCGTACTCCAGCGGCCAGAACCCAGACTCGTTATGGCCGGCTCATCTCCTTCATCCTCTGGTGGAGAGGGCCCATGTCACAGGACTGCAGGTCGCTCTGCACGCCATCGGCGATAAGACGATCCAGATGGCCATTGACGTGCTCGAGAAGAACACAAATAGGTCGCGTCGTCCACGCATCGAGCATCTCGAGCTCGCTTCCGCCCGTGATGCCCGCCGCCTCGGTGAGCTGGGCATCACGGCTTCCATTCAGCCCGTCCACGCTGACCCGGCCATTCTAGGTGCCTGGCCACGCCTTATTGGCGAGGGCCGCTGCAAGAGAGCATTTGCGTACCGCGAGTTTGCTGATGCAGGGGCACCGCTGGCACTCGGCTCAGATGCTCCCACCGCGCCGCATGAGCCTCTGCCGAATCTGTACGTTGCCACGACGCGGCGCTCCTACCGGAAGCCAGAATTGCAGACAGTCGTCAATCCTGAGTTTGCTCTAACCGTCTGCCAAGCCATGGCGGGGGCGACACATGGGTCTGCCTACTCGACGTTTGCTGACCAGTGGACCGGGAGTTTGCGTGTGGGCTTGAAGGCCGACTTTGTGGTCTGCGATGTGGTCCTGACGCCGGAACAAGTGGTGAAGGGGTTCGTGAAGGAGACGTGGTTTGAGGGGGCGAGGGTGTTTTAAGGAAAAGAATTTTGAGGCAAGGCGTTCATTAGGCGATGTGTCTCGACATAGGAGGCTGGGATAGAATGGATGGCATCATGAATGGAATGGGTATGGAAGCGGGAGTTGCGTGATGATATGTAGCATGAGCGTACTGAAGCGGAAAATGATAAACATGAAATATTTTTGAATGACAGGCTGAATTGATAGCAAAAAACCAGGAGATATGTGTC
Source organism: Claviceps pazoutovae (assembly GCA_018360065.1). Classification (NCBI taxonomy): domain Eukaryota; kingdom Fungi; phylum Ascomycota; class Sordariomycetes; order Hypocreales; family Clavicipitaceae; genus Claviceps; species Claviceps pazoutovae. Next base: position 33,569 of record SRPO01000246.1, read on the forward strand.
AGGGACTCTCGGGTTCGCGATAGAGTCATCGTTGTCGTGCACTTGGTGGTTTGGTGGTTGCGCAAGGCCGCAACGCTTTGTCCAGTGCTTCGGCTTGAGGCTTTAATTCTCCCTCATCACTCATCTGGATGCAGGAAGTCTTCATAATTTGATCTCTCTTCTCTCTCTTACACGAGATACAGACCGTTGGTCAGGCCAAGATGTCTCGATTTCGTTTAAACACCCGCTCCGTTGTCCGCGACCTTGAACAAGACGCGCCGCACGGCAACGAAACTCGGAGGAGCGCGTGGAGACCAGCGCGCACACCCCGAATCGAGGAACCACTCATACGGAATTGAGAATCTTGGCCTCACCAACGGTCTGTATCTTGTGTAGTAGAGAGAAAAGACATCAAATTATGAAGACTCCCTCCATCCAGATGGATGATGAAGAAGAGTTATCTATAGCGCCAAACCGAAGGCTGAAGCACTAGACCAAGCTTTGCGGATCAAACGATTGAAGGAGCAGATTGAGCGCGTGAAGTCAGAACAAGTGCCTCGCGAGACGACAACGATGACCCTCTCGAGAACCCGAGGGCCCCTAGGAATATGAATGCAACGGATATGGACTTAGGCAGACCAAAGGAATGACAGATGGGGTCAAATATGCTTAGAATCGATGGTTGACATGCGATAAGCATGGGAAATTGGAAAACATATTTGGTCCTTCATACGGGGGGAGAAGGAAGTCGCAAGATGCTTCGCGGGACAAAAGTGGGCGCAATAAACATCAACATTGAACAGACCCGGAAAAACTTTGCCCCACCTCGAACTAACCTCCAACTTTCCCCAGCTCACCATCCAAACCTACCACCAAAAGCTCTATCGCCGACTCGACCCATCACAACAATCAGCTCGTCGCGACCCTTTTTCGTTTCTTAAATCTCCCTTTACTCCTATTTTCGACCTACCAAACTCGCCTGACATGACTGGTCGCGGTGGTGGTGGCGGTGGCGGTGGTGGTCGTCGCGTTCTTCTCCCACCCATGTATGTGTGCTACGATTTGTTGCCCTCAGCCCTTTTATTGTTTTTTTGGGGGGGACGAGAATGTCTGATACCAGAGCTAACAGTCGTGCAGTAATATGATCTTCAAGCTTCTTCAGTCTGTGAGTCGGTCCGGATCATTCTCTCGAATACCTGTTTCAATTTGTTTCTGGCGCAAAGGTGTGGAATCGCGGAAGGGAGACGAGGGAGGCTCGTCGTGATGGAAGCGTGCAGATGCAGATGGCAGAGCGATTGCTGTATCGGGTCAAAGCAGCGGCTGCGAACGCCACGTCTGTCTTCGCTGTATAACGACCGCGGTCGAGCATACTCTGCTTTTGTCTGCCGATCCCGACGCCGCCTCCATCATAGAGTTCTTCTCTAGTAGTCGCCATAGTGATGCGCAGCGCCCGTTGAAGTGTGAGAACGCATGCTAACAAAACATCAGAACGCTACCGTCAGTGTGTGGCTGTACGAGCAGCTCTCTATTCGCATTGAGGGCAAGATTCGAGTAAGAATATATACATAGCGGCGGGCTTCTTTAACTGGCATGTCCATCTTCTAACTAGCGAGACAGGGCTTTGATGAATTTATGAATCTGGTCATCGATGACGCGGTCGAGGTCTCACAGATTACAAAAACGAACGAGGAGGAGACGAGACGGTCACTGGGTACCTATGCTCCCCGCTCTACAAGTGCTGCTTCAGGCCATGGTTTGCAGGCTGACTCTATTGAACAGGCCAGATTCTCCTGAAGGGAGATAACGTTTCGTTGATTCAAAATCTATCGAGCTAGGCTTCTTGGTTCTCACACCTTTAGAGGTCGAGATTTATCCTCTGTCGCAGTTCCTGTTCGAGGGTTAGGACTTCGCCAAGGGGCTGCGTTGTGCACACGGAATGTGAGGTCAGTCCTTTGAGTCAAATAGGATTAAGGAAGCTACATCCTATGATTGCGAATAAAGCACAGCGGGCAGCTCAGGTGTATGTCGCGGCGTCGGCTGCCATTTTTTATCTCGAAAGGTTTTGCAGCGATTTGCGTTATTGTTCTGGAATTGTAGAGATAATCTGCTGGGAGCGGGCTATGGCTATCCAAAGAGGGCTCACTGAGGAGCAGAGCAGAAAGCTCTATTCAGCCAAGAAATTATATGAAGCCGGCCTGCCACGTATCGCGCCGTGTGCGTGACGGGCTCCAAGGACGGCAGTTGGGGCATGTTTGCATATACATTATCAATATTGTAGCAATGCAAAATTAAAACATTAGTAGTCTCGTTCATCACTCACTTCTTTATCTCGCATCATTTGGGATACATTTGTGATTGTGGTGCAAGTAAATTTGACAGACTACAGTGTTAGCTCTATGATGATAGTCACGAGACCGCAAATCATCTATAGGCCTGTTGGCACCAAATTGCGTATGCCGTTTCCTCCGATAAAACATGTCCAGATCCTCTCCTCGATCAATCAGACATCACACCAGCACTCAAGTCTGTCGTAATTCAACGAACTTGCTGGTCCTGCGACAGCCCGCGAGAAACTGTTTTTCCTGTAGGGTGGGTGATGTCACCTGTAGACCCACTTTCACCTCTCCACCAAAGTCGAACTTCACGGACAACAAAAGACCCAAGGTCTGGCACAGAAATGCAGGATCGATGTAGAGTCTATTGACTGGAAGAGATCTGGCTAACAGAATGGGCGTAGAAGACTCTTTCCAAGGAGT
>SRPO01000247.1:0-36069 GCA_018360065.1 Claviceps pazoutovae
CAAGGACTCAGAGGGAGAATACACGCCTCTAGAAATCCTTGTAGAGCCACAGTCGATCATTACAAGGACTCAGAGGGAGAATACACGCCTCTAGAAATCCTTGTAGAGCCACAGTCGATCATTGCGTTCTGAATCGACATTCATAGATTCCTAGTCCCAAATAGTGGCCCTTGTCACATGGAGTGAAACATTGCCGGGCTGGGTCTCTATCCTATCTTCAAATCACCACCAGTTAACAATTCCATGAGTCCATCAAACGAATTCCTGGGCATACTTCTTCAAAATCAGACGACGCGATAATCGCTGACGAGCTGTTTCTTTAGGTATTAATATACCTTGATGCTCCTGCCGTTTGCGGTCTGAACGGGCGTAGCGAACCCGGTGCCGTGATCTTTTGGAGTCTGGAGATCTTCTAGGTATTCACGACGATCAGGTTTGGTTTGGACGTTCATGTTGTCTCGATTCTCGACCAATGAATACCCCTGTCCATTGTGCATTAGCGTGGCACATAGCGAACGACCGTGCACAATTGTTGCAAAATGTGCTGAAGATCTTTACTACGATGAACTCTACGTCTCTGGGTCTGAGAGTCTAGACCGCCTACCGCGAGCTGCGGTGGATGCGCCATTTGACGATATGACAGGACTCCATCAGGTTTTGAGATACAGAATCCGACATGACTCGAAAGCAGTCGAGGACTCGCTCCATGATCACCGCAAAAGTCCACGTCTCGACGCGTCATCGGGTCGCAGGAACCAGGTGTCAGCATGTTCATGCACGAATAATAAGATCCGTACACTGCATTGCGAGACAGAAAATCCTGTCGCTAACGTCTCGATGTTGCAGACCCCCCTACAGGCAAGCCCTCGACGAGTACTTGTCGGAGGCTTCAACGGTGGTTCGATCCAAGACGCGATCTGATATCCCGCGCAGCGTCTTTTCTTGGTATGGTAATCCGGCTGTCTATCCACATCCAGTTGATGACTGCTGAAGACGCGCAATGCCATGAGGAGAGCATCCAGTGATCGAGATTCTGCCTCCTACACTTGGACGACCCCAGAATCTAGCGATCGAGTCCATCATCCACAGCACGCCCGAAAGAAGAGCAGGTGTTTTGATCAACGAGGCTCGATTTTTAGACCATGTCAAATGAGAGGCTGATGTAGGTCCTAAATTTTCCATCGAACCGCGAACATCAAAGGAAAGGCTACAACGATGGGATCACCTGTGTCGTCGGTATTTGCAAGCTAGGCGCAGAGTAGACTACCGGGCCTGCGGAACCCGATACATCAAGGTACAGCTCTCAATCATGATCTCACGTTGTAAAAACATCCACAATGGTAATCGCGATAAGGAAGCAGCACCGCGATGGGGCCACCAATATTGCCAGTCTTTGCAAGCTGTGCGCAGAAAAGCCCCGCATCTTCCCCTGTTGGACTTTAACGTCAAGGCAGCAGCCCACAATGATGACATCACAGCAGAGAGACATCCGCGACGGAATCATCATGAAGAAGCAGCCACAGTCGCCGTTACTGACTGGGAAAGATGGCGAGCCTTCAACACCTGCGCCCCATTCCTAAGATAGTGAGCCTTCGTGGCTCGTCTCCCGCGAACCTACAGCGCTCCCAGCACCAGGGGGCCGCACTCACGGCCCCTGGTCGCCTACAGCTTCCCGGAAGCTTAAACTGCCTCAGGCACACAATTGGATGACTTGAATCGGAGCTTTCTGATTCAGGAAGATGCCATCACAAAGCTCGGATTTTACGCTGGATGACTTCGTCGCCAGTTTTCGCGGGGATGGCCAGCGGAAACACAGGGTCACAGCGCGCCATTTATAATCATGGTGCTCGAACATCTGAAAATGAAGGCTTACGACGCCAACAGTGTTCATAGCCTTCCCCGAACGGCGAAGACCCCGTCGATCAACGCCCCGCAGAGTATGACGGCCTCTCAAAACTCCAACCCCGCGCCCCTACCCGATTCGTGACGCCCAGGGGGAAACACTAATCTGAGCGGATGTCGCGTCGCGTGGAGCGGGTACGTTTCACATGAACGCCAGTGCCGCTCAAACCCGGGCTGTTTCGCTCGTGTCTTGGGAATGTTTCAGAAGGGGCTTTTTTGACCCGAGGCCTTTCCAACTTGGATATAAATTGGTAACGAAGCTGACGGGCTCACTTTTGGGCATCCATCAGTCCGACGCGCCATCATCGCAGGATACATTCACGATTTTTAATGGCAACAAAGCCATGTAGTTCACGATCGCCTCTTCGTAGACGTGTTTACACAAAAGGTGAGCCGCGTCTTGACGCGACTAGAGAATATCTTCCCGGAGAAGTGGTACGCGTATGCCGTCCAGGACGTGCCATATTCCATCCACTCAGGACTCGCTAAGTTCAAGAGTGAGCATGAACTCTTTGATGAGGTCGTCACGAAGACAGGCCAAAAAACCAGTTAGCTGCAGATCTTCAAGGCATGGCTCTTGTTCCTGCTACATGAGCGGGAGATTTTAACGTGGAAACCTTCCCAATGGTGTCTGAGCGTCCGACAAGGGGGAGCTCTCCGTCCCACCGTCTTCCTTGCTGGTCAGACGCCGGTACGATCTGGTACAGCTACTTACCTCCACGCCAAATTTCTTCAGCTTGGGGTATGTAGGGCGCTTGATGTGCCCTTTAAGCTACTTCTTTCGAATTCCTCGGGGCAGACCAGGTCCCCAAAGGTCGAAAAGTGCTACGAAACGGACGGGCTTAGAAAATGATCCTTTAAAGTATAGGGCTCGTCTGTTTCGTAGCACTTTTCGACCTTTGGGGACCTGGTCTGCCCCGAGGAATTCGAAAGTACCGGACTGGAGCAGTCGCTGAAATTCGCTATAGATGGCTTTGAGCCATTCTTTCCTTTCAGAACTAGCTTTGGCTTACTTCCAGGTTTGTGGCTCGGAAAGATTTGGGCTGTTTTCTTCGCATTGATCCTTTCTGCTCTGTTGAGCCTTGTAACATAACATCCTGAAGAAATTCCTCTGCCTCCCCACGTTCCACCAGTGGTACAGGGTACGTCATCGCTGGTATAGGTATCCTGCAACCGGTGTTGGTGTTGTTGTGAGGTATGGGTCGTGCCAGATCACATGTTGCTGTCCAATCGGATTTATTCCGGATTAAGATGGAGCGGGCGGCTACGGAGTGACTATGTTCTGGGGAAGGGAAACGGTCTTACATGGACTTTTTCCGTTGGGTGTCGCCGCGTCGCATATCAAATGTCCGGAAATAGGGCAAAGTCAAACTCGACTGGGGCGGCATGACAATGGAAAATGAGTCCCGCAGCGGTCATGAACTTTCTGACTACGGCCGTGATCGTGGAGGAGAACGACAAGATGCGATTGGGGGCGAGAGCATCGGCATGGGCCGTGTGACGATCCGGGTTGTTGCACTGCACTACATATCCCGCACTAAGCCGGTTTCCTGCCAGCTTAGTATTCTGGCCTTTTGGGCGGATCGGTAGGGAGATCCGATTCTCACAGGCAAGATCATGGAACGCTTCGAAGAAAGAGGATTGGGATGTGGCGCCTCAGGAGGTGGCTCTGGAGTGAAGTGAATGCGGCGCGAGAAGAAGAGAGAATGGATTTTGAGGGGGAAGGGTTCCGCAGACGGCCAGGTGTTTCTCAGTACAGCAAGCCTTTATCTCCAAATGGCTAGTCTAGTAGCAGAGGCTTCCCATGGCCAGAGAGGACGGCGCCTCTCGCACAAACCAGTCCCTGCGGATAGCCTCCGCCCGCCTCGATGTTCCCAGCACATAAAAGCATCAAGGATTAAAGGCCCTCGTTAAACCAACAAACTTCATGCACTTGAATACCTGAGCACTCGTTTGGTGGACCAGATAAGTGAATTGGTGATTCGCCTCTGGCTGCCCCAACGGGGGGGGGGATCGATTCTGGTCTGAGTTCCGACCCATGCAAGCGACCCCAAAAAGAGAGGAACGAAGCGCTTCATCAACATAACCAGCATGGCATTATGAGCGCCAACTTCGCCTGATCCTCTTGAACAGGCATCGAGGAAACTTGACCCAGTTGGGCAGGTTCAGCCTCGGCTGCTTCGTTGCATGCTTAGTCTTGCTATATACCCCATTACAGTGTACACAATGCGCGACAGAACTTCTCTGTCGGTAATTGTGCTATTTCTGCTCTTCAACTCTGAAGTCCCATGTGCGATTGTTTTTCACCAATATCTCGCAGAAGGAAACGACGCCTCCATCTCTGCCGGCGAGGCTCAGGGAAACGTCTGTGAGTGATCTTTCATTTAGATGACGCGGGTAATAGGACTATTTCTGGAGGAGATGGGGGGATAGCCTGCTCAAGAGGAGATGGAATGGCATGGACAATATTTGGTCATGTACATGTCTTATGGGCCCTGTAACTTTATTCTAGAAATGGGGCTTCAAACCGGCTTTTTAGATGATAGTGCAGCGACGAGCGTTAATATAGCATGGCACTCATTGTCCCCGCCATGGCTTTACAGAATTGTTTAGTTTTATATCCAACTTACAATCCTGCTCGAATTATCATCTCTTGGAAGAGGAAGAGAAAGAGTAGAACATGTATAGGACAGAAAAAGAAGATGAAAATATGGAAGAAGATAACAGTCGAGATAGCTAAGGTATATTGTCAAGCCATGCCCCTGCCGCGTGTGTCCCATAGTCCAGTCCTCCTGAACTCCAGTCATTAGAATTTTAGAAAGCTTTCATTATCCACAGCACATACCCGTTTCCCACCAAAGAATAAACCCCCTTTCCTACTCGCTACACTCTCCCAAACCATCCCACCACGATTAAATTTCCCGTCTCTGAAGCTCCAGATCAGGCAGGCGATCCAGGGATCGACCCGTCGGCTGTGTGCTCCAGGTACTCGAGGTCAGGGATTCATTCCTGCCAGCCACGCCGACGCTACCTCGGGCGCTCCCTCGACCAATGTCTTTGATAGTGGAATGATAGTCGTCAATCGAGCTAGTATCGTATTGGTAACGGGTCCCATCATCATCCAGTTCATCATCCTCCTGTGCCGGCACGCCGACGCCGCGAAGACGGAAATCGTAGGTATCAATGTCGGGCATCATGGACTCGGGCACTTTGCGGCTTCCACGTCTCGGGCTCGAGGTTTCGACAAGGGGGAACTTATCCACGGATACGAAGCCGCGGATTTTGAGAGACCGGAGGAGAGGTCGGACGGTGGCTAGGCTGGATGCGATGATGGCAACGCCGACTTCTACTAAACTCCAGATGCTTGCGTTGGTTGCACGAACTGAAAGTTGTTAGTAATCACGACGGACTTTTGTGTTTGGCTGCGACTTTGTCTTCTTGGGAAGAACATACACAGGATGTCGTCGGTTCGTTCTATGGAAGTCAAGAATCTGAACCGGATGAGCGTGGCGACACTCGCACTGTCCCCCGCCAAAGAGATTGGGTTAGTTCATAGTCCAAAAGATGGCGCTGTGGATGGATGGTGCGCATGAATTGACTGACAAGATACCGAGGCTCAGAATCAAAATCACGGTTGTCTTGGCCTGCGTGCTCATTTTGACTCCCCACAGCATGGGAACTGGTATCAGTGCCTGCCAAAAGACCAATCATACGAGCGTTAATAAAATATAGGCCCTGAATTTTTGTTCCAGACAACAGAAACATGACCAAGGTATACTGACAAAAAACCAGTCCGTTACAATAGTCATTACGCTGAGAGCATATGCCGCCATCAGGACTTCGCCTGCACCGGCGCACTGGCCATCCGTGATCCTGAAATCCCACTGTTTCTCGATGGGTGTGCATTGCAAGAGATTCCAGATGAATAGGCCGATGCTCCAGAGCGTGATGATGACCAAGACGATTCGTATAGCCCAGATGTACGATTTCTGGGTGGCGATGCGCAAGAGGAAGACGCCGATGCTGAGCTTGATGAACATCATGTTCAGTATATAGATAGCGACTCCGAGAGCTTGCCACTGTAAGTTGATTGGGTCATCAGCCATCTTGTCGCCCATGGGCCTGTCATACCATGGCACTAGCACGTATTGTCTTGTTTGTCCCCATGTGGGAGGCGGGAAGTGCGTCAGAGCATACCATGATGGCTGCTACCAGGTCGTCCTCATTCGTGAATGAAGCATTGTGTCTCCCGACACCGCTTTGCACGCCCACAAATTGAATGGAGCATGTCACTGTGAATATTGCCTGAAGACAGCACCTGTTAGCGAGGAGACGTGAGTAGATTCCCGAGACAAGCTTCTGTCAGGGGGGTGGTGTACATACTTGCGCAATCAGCATCAAGATATCATCCGCTTGGTAGCCCTTCATCAAGAAGACTCTTGTAAATGTTCGAATGCCCACAGCGAGCCAGCTGGTAACCAGCATGGCTATGCATGTGATGACCAAGTTGCTTGCATTAGACTCGTTCAGATCATATGCTGTCTGCGTCATGGCTGTTGTCTGATACACGGGCGCCGCTCTACCATGAGTAAGTAGGTTTATTTCCTTTTCTGGGCAGCAACTCGTGATCGTGCTAGGTTTGACACCGTTTGACTCTGATGCCTGATTCGGTATCAGTCAGACTCCGAGCCGGATTCGAGCTCGTTTGACGCTTAGTGTCCGGTCGGTTACCGGATAGTGAGAAGCCGGGCCAGAGAAACCAGTCGCGGTCTGGTATCGCCACCACTTGCACAAGTCATACGCCATACACCGTATCGCAAGATGAAGTTCAAGCATCAAAGACAGACAGAAAAAGGAGCGCAAAAATGGACGAACATGGAAAAACGAAGCACATGCGCAGTCGAGTATTCCAGTCGGTACACACCGCCTGCAGCGACCACTGGGATGTCGAGCCGGAACAAGCGCTCGAAAGAGCCGGGAGGCATCCAAAAAAAGCCCAGCCGATCGAGTGGCGACTTTCCCGCTTGCATCCTTGCGATAGACAGATAGTTGCGCATCTACTCAAGAGCCGGCGATCCGGCATCTGCAGACTCCCTGTACCCGGCGCAAGAACAGGGTCTCTCTCGTTCAACGGCGGGAAGGGGATTCGTTGCAAATGGTACGTCAGACCGCCGTCACAGAAGCAATGAGCATGGCTAGACCTGGATGCTGCCACTGGCCACGTTGGCCTTGTGAAATGCCGTCTTTTTCTTGATCGAATCGGCCAATCCCGAAGCTCCGGCGGACTATTTCGACGGCGCGAACTGCGTTGGTGATGGGCGAGGATGTCTCTTGACAGCAGATTGTATATTTCGCTTTTTGTCCGCGTCGGCACCTGCCAGCTTGGAACATTCTACTCTGCACAAGATCGAGGGCCACCTGCCTGCCATGGTACTACCTAGGTAGGGCATGCTGTTGGCTTGCATGACCCAACGCGCGAATTGGGAAAAGGAAGCAGATGGGACCACTTGCCCGCACCCAACGGCCCACCTAAACTCTCTCCTGCCAAAGCTGCATTGTAATGGCAAAAGAGAAGAGGTCTGAGTTAGATTATGGGGGTTTTAGCTTCGAAATCGGCATTCTGGAGAAGTCGACAGGAGTATAGCCCGGCTTGGTCCGGATGGGAGGTCGCTCCCGAGTCCCGGGCTGCCGAGGTGCGAGTCATGCCCTGTAGGAATCCATCCTGTGTGGCTGTTTATAGCAGAATGGTCGCAATTAGGAGGTATGTATGTCCATTCATGTCGCTCCGCTACTGACGCGACGCCGTCTCGTTGTCTCATCTTTAGTCTCTTTACTCTTGCTTTTGCTTTTTCTTTTATGCCAAGAGAGGGACGGGCCACGGCGCTTGACATGACTGGTGGTCGTTGGCGCCAGTTTTGGAAGCTGGTACATAGGTATGTAGGTATGTACATATGTAGACGCAAATATGTAGTTGACTGCAGTGCATATCATGCACAGCCATACTACAGCAGGTCCTGTTGTTTGTGCGGTATGAAAAAGACTGCAGAACAAAGGCTCGTCTTGCACCTAGGCAATGCCCAAGGCACATACGGAGTAAGTCGAGGCTTCTACGGGCCTCCTTAGAGCATTTGATATGACGCATTCGGCATGTACCCGTCGGCATATGCAGGTATATCAGCCGGAGGACGGCACGAGAAATACTTGCACTGTCGCTGGGTCTAGAGGCGGTTGGAGCTTTCCATGCTCGTCATCTGCGAGTGCGAGTCGAAGTCTCCGTTCTGTGCCCTGGCATACCTAGGTACATACCTAGCTCGGAGTTTGAGCATTGGACGACAGCCGCTGAGACGAGATATTAGAGGAGCAGAGTTGGCTGGAGATGGTGATGAAGCTGGCGATGCTGCTATCGAACACAGACGGTGACCTCGCAGTGCGCACAGCTGTGCGGAAAGCATTCCCAGAGCGGCTTAGCGTGAGCCCACGTTTGAACTTCCGCAGCCTGCCGCCCTTCGGATCAACCACCCCGAGCTGCCGTGCGTCATTTGACGAGATTACAGGACGGCATCAGGTTTTGAGTTCCTAAATCCGACTTGAGAGACTCGAGGACAGTTGAGGACTCGCTCCGTCATCAGCGCAGAATGCACGACTCGACGCGCCATCGGTTCGCAGGAACCAGGTATCAGCAATATCCTCATGCACGACATGCATTGCGAGACAAAAATCCTATCGCTAACGTCTCGAGGTTGCAGGCTCCCCTACACGTAAGCCCTCGACGTGTAGTTGTCGGAGACTTCCATGGTGGTTCGATCCATGACCCGGTCCGATATCCCGCGCGGCATCTTTTCTTGGTGTAGTAACCCAGCTATCCACCCATATCCAGTTGGTGGCTACTGCAGATGCGCAATGCCATAAGGAGAGCGATCGAGGTTCTGCCTCCTACACTTGAACGGCCCGAGAAATCTAGCCATCGAATCCATTATCCACAGCAGTCGCCCGAAACAGAAGCAGGTGTTTTGGTCAATGAAGCTCAATTTCTAGATCATGCTGAGTGAGAGGTCTATGTTTCGATCCTTTGACAAGCTTGTCGCGACGGGACGGATCCGGTTTCATCTACGCCAGTCGTCATCTCGATAAAACGCGCATAGTGTGACGCCGACCCCGGATCACGGCTTTTGTCTGCAGAACGTCGTCTCCACGATCGAAGCATTGGGTCGGATGAGCATCTTGCTTCATTTCCCATGAGCGACCGGAATGGGTATACCGACGACCGTCGAAACTAAGGGGCACAAGACGGACCGAGTTGAGAGCAGAAGCAGATGCTCCCGTGCAAAGATTCTCATCTACAGCTCACAATATTGAGTGTGCCGGCGAGCTTAGTGTTGCTGGCGGTGTTGAGCTGTGCGTGTCGAGGGAAGCGAAATTCTACAGGACTCCTTGGTGTAGGTCCTTAATTTGCCATCGAACCGCGAACAGTAAAGAAAAGCCACAACGATGGATACACCAGTGTCACCGGTATTTGCAAGCTGTGCGCAGGAGAGCTTCGCATCTTCCCCTGTTGGACCAAACGTCAAGACACAGCTCACAACTTTGGGCTCACGATATAGAGCATCCACGACAACATCACGATAAAGAAGCAGCACCATCCTGAACCAACATGGTCGTTGCTTGCTAGCTGTGCGAAGGAGAGCATCGCACCTTTCCTGGTGAACCCAAATGTCTAGGCAGCAGCCCACAATGATGATCTCAGGGGAGAAACATGACCCGGGCACAATGGAGCTGGATGTCAAGTATGGTGCAGCGGAGCAACGCGGAGCGGATCGGGGTGATCGCGGGGCCGACGCGTGTCTGGCCCTTGGTGAAGCCGTCTTCAGCAGTCGTGTTGTCCGTGTGGATGACGACCGTGGCGTGGTGCCAGCGGGGCGCCCATTTGTCGATGGCGAGGGCAATGGCCACGATCTCTGTGACATTGATGTGTAGGTTGGACTCCGTGGGAAGTAGCGGCCGGGCAAAGGACTGGGACTGGGGGATGGGGAGCGCGGAGTGCCAGTCTGATTGTGCCGTGCCACCTTGGTAACATTCTCGATGGAACTGCCATGAAGAAGCAGCCACAGTTGCCGCTACTAAATTGGAGAAGGCAACGATTCTTTCCAAACCTGCGCTCCGTTCTCGCGATACTAAGTATTCGTCCTCCGCGAAATTACAGCGCTCCCAGCGCCATAGGGCCGTGCTCACAGCCGGAGGTAGCTTGATCAGACTTGACAGCTCAAGGGTCCTTGGGCAGACAATTGGAGGACTTGAATCGGAACTTCTCGTTTTATAAAGATGTCATTACGAAGCTCGACTTTACCTGAACAAGTTCATCGCCTGTTATCACTGGATGACCAGCGGAAACACAGGGCCACAGCGCGCCATCTGTAATCATGGTGCTCGACCATCCGAACATGAAGGCTCTCGACGCCAATAGTCTTCATGACTCTCACCAAAGATCTCGTCGATCAACGCTCCGCAGAGTAAGACAGCTCTCAAATCGCCAATCCGCGTCCCTGACCCGACTCGCGACGCCTCGGGGACAACAGTAGTCCGGGCGGATGTCGCTTCACGTGGCGCGGGTACGTCTCGCACAAACGTCAGTGTTGCGACAGCCCGGGCTGCTCTGCCGAAGTTCAAGGAAGACAGTGTCTTGGCCACCGTTCAGAAGGGACTCCTCGACCCAAGCCTGTTCGACCTGCGCATAAAATCGGAAAGGTACTGCAGGGCTCACCATCAGACATCCAGCATGCCCGACGCGCCCCCAGAGAATACATCCACGATTCAACCAGCAAGGAAGCCAGTCCGCGATTACCTTATGCCGTCGATCTTACACGAAAGATGAGCGTCGTCTTTGACGTGTCTAACGTCTGCCGTCCAGGACGTATTATATTTCATCCACTTGAGACCCGCTGAGTTCAAGAGTACGGATGAACTCTTCGATGAGGTCGTCACGCAGACAGGCCAAACCTCGGTAGCCGCAGACCTTCATGGCATGGCTCTTAACCCTGCTACTGGAGCGGCAACTTGGCTGTCATCGCTCGTTCGTATCACTGGCAACACATCCATTTACGCTATTTGACTGTAGCGGCCCGCCTTACTTGGCCTGACACTCGACCGGCTGTCTAGGGCATTGTAGCCAGGATCATCACTCGAGGACCCCGAAATGATGTCATTGCGGTGATGCCCTTCAGGCCATCCTCGAGCTCCTGCACCAGGCCCGATAATTCCCCACGACTCACAAGCGGCTCAACGGGCAATATCAAGCGCCCCGCATACCGCAAGCTCAAGACAATCCGACGTGTAGCCGGGAAGCTGTACCGGATCTAAGCGTGGAAACTCTCCCAATGTGCGTCTACGCGTCCGCAAAGAGGGAGCTCTCCGTCCTGCCCTCTTGCCTGCTGGTCAGACGCCGTTACGATCTAATACAGCTTCTTTTCTCCACGGCGAGGTTCTTTAGCTTGCGGTAAGAGGAGTATTTGATGTGCCTGTTGAGGCGCTTCGGTGCCACGGCGTGAATATCATTCAAACTCTGTATGTATGTACATACGTATGTACTTGTACCAGGTACTATACAACATGTACACGGCCCCCCCCCCCCCCCCCCCCCCCGAATCCCCACAAACTTCCCAAATAGCAAAAAGGCCCTTTCCGCAAAACAGCGGGGTAGAAATGACGTAGGAGGCTGATACACACTTCGCCTCGTGCCAGATCACGTGTCGCAGTCCAATCGGATCCATTCCGGGATTGAAGCGGGGCGTCGCGGCTATGCACAAACAATGTTTTGGGGTATGTAACCGCAGTCGTTGGATTTAACGTAACGAATGGAATATTGAGCTGCTGTCTTTATCGACTGCGAGGAAAATGGGCACCTGAAGCGGGACTTTTTCCTGTCCTGTCGGGCGTCGCATGGATGATTCCGTTTCGGAGTTTTAATTTCGGAAGGTTGTTCGGTTTGTGCTCTCTTTGGGGAGGGGGGTAAGCGAGGTGGCAAGAGCCATAGCGCGTCTGGGGCGGGTAGGTGGGTATGTTACATGGTAGGTTAATTTCATAGGCGCGCGTGAAGAGGCGGTAAGCGGTAAGCGGTAAGCGGTAAGCGGTAAGCGGTAAGCGGTACATACCTAGCAAGGGAATGGTCTGGCTGGGCGCTAAAGTTAGGGAATGCGCCACAGAAGATGGATGTATCCCCCGTCGGCGCATCGCATCGCATCGCATTCGCACCGCACGCAGCGGCGGCGCGGCGCACATTGTCGCATTTTGTCGCATTACGTCGCAAGGCTCCAAACAACCATATTCTTTGTTACGGGCTCCGGAATTTCATTTGTCATGTGCTGCGCAAGGCGTGGAGACATGTTGCTGTATATTTGTACTTCTTTACAGGTGTCTGCTACGTGGCTACGTGGTCTGTTCGTCGTGTTCCCGATTCGCAGTTCTTGCGCATTCGTGGGCTTCGTGGGCTTGGGAGTGACCCCAGGGCCCACATACACCCTGTACCAGAAATGCGTGTGGTTTGGACAGACAGACCGCAATGCACGAGGTAGAGACGGTAAGTTGGTATGCGCAATGAAATTAACAAAACAGTTAGATAGATACAGGTTTTCTTTTTTTTTTTTTGGCATGTTTCTTTCCATTACAGAATCAACAAGACCGGATAATTCGCAATGCATCGTGTACCATCAGCCCCCACAAGTCCTCATCTTGCGCGCAACAAAGCGCATATGAAACCCTAATCACACAGGATCATGCAAAACGATAAGCACTCCCAAGACAGGACACATCAGGAAATATAGAAATAAATAAAATAAGAAACTACCATAGTTACTTAAAACGTGTTGCCAAATCTCTGCAAAGTAGAATAGAACAACCCCATCCATAAAGTTTCCCATTTCCATTCTTCCAAAATATCCTTTGTTGGCCCCTTTTTGTTCCTGGGGACCTCTCGTTTGTTTGTTTGTTTTCTTTTTCTTCCTTCGCCGACTTTTGTTTTGTTTGACTGTACTGTGCTGTCTGCGTGCTTTGCTGTACCGGTTTTTGGTGGCCCTTTCAGAGAGAGAGGGTATGCAGTCGGAGAGATAGAATCACTCGTTGCTGCTGGGGTGAGTGGTGATGTTACAAAATAGGTGAGAAACGGCGTTAGATAGCGCAAGATAGGTCCTGAACTTGGTGAGCAATACAAACCGTGCATATCGCCAACCAAAAGACTTCCTTCATGCGTCCTATCAGCATGTGTCTGGACAGGATCGTCTGCTGCGTCAAGTTATCGGTCCTGAAAGCGCGATTTCCTTCCTCTCGCTGGCCCAACATCTTCCATCCATATCCTGAGAACATCTTGACACCACCCTGCAATATCCTACCGTCGTCTGCTGCAAACCTTGCCGCTAAAACTCCATCTCCCAGTATTCACCACAAACGCAGCACACTCAAACCGACCCATCATCAAAGCAATCCATACAATACAGCAAGGACACACAAAACCAAGCCCAAAAAGAAACACAAAAAGAGCAAAAGAACAACAGTCCAACGTGAAAAGCAAGGCAGATTGCATCGTGTTTCTGCAACTGAGAGGGAGGGACAGACAGATAAAAAAAAAACTAAAAAAAACTCCAACAAATTCTCTTCCCCAACGCCGATCAAGGAGCGTAATGGTCTTGGTAGGTTGGACCGTCGTGATTACATACTCCTTCTATAGTAGTCGTAAATGGTTAGGCCGACTTGTTGGCGTATTGCGACTCAAATATCAGAACAGGAGGCGCGAAACATGGCAATGTTCAGTCATCACTCCACCACATCTGAGCCGCTGGCGGCCTTCTTCCAGAGACGCGTGACAAGCGACATGTAACGCTCTTTCTTCATTCTCGCCAGCCCCGCAATGTGCCATGCACACAGAAACCCAGACACACACGGCTATCGTTTCCGTTTCTTACTCTTATCACCCCCCGTCATGGCAGCCGTTGTGATGGGCGCCGCAGGCAAAAGAGCGGGCTGTGTTGGAGCGGTCACTTCCTCTTTCTGGATCGGCACGCCCATGTGGCGACCATATCGTCCCTTGCGACCGTTGCCTTCATCTTCGCTGATGCACTGATCAGCCGAAAGTCCCGCATCCCGACAGCGCCCACACGGACGCTGGCGATCACAGCCCTTTTTGCTCTTGCGACAGCGCTGGCATCGCGGCTTGGTCGAAAGATCTGGCTGCTCATCGTCTCCTGGGTGAAGCATGTGACTGGCCGAAGCGACAGACGGCTTTCTCGACTGGTTCGCGGACGCAGGAGACATTGGGCCATGTGCGGCGGCGGCGGCAATGTTGACCGCAGCGCTGGCAGAAGCAGCAGCAGAAGTGGGAGCAGCGGCAAAAGGAGCCTGCTTCTTGGCCTTGGGGGCGGATGCAGGTCGAGGAGCCTTGAGGGCCTTTTGCTGGGCCGCCGGCTTGGACACGGAGGCCGACGCAATGGCCTTGGGCTTGGTCGAGGTGGATTTCGTCTTGACCGACCCAGCCTTGTACAGAGTGCCCGCGTGCGAAGCCGGCTTTCCATCTTCGTAGTCAGCCTCATCGCTGCTGCCATCTGCCATTTCGGTGGAGGGCAGGAAAGGAGTCTCGGTGGACGGGTAAATCAACCGAGCACTGGTGGTAGGATCCAGCTTCTTCTGTCGGTGAAGACCAGCCGGCGTGTCATCTTCACTATAACTGTCGCCATCACTAGTGACTCCAGTGGAAGATGCAGCGTCGGCGCGACCACTGAAGGTATCATCTTGCGTAGACGCAGAGGTACGACCGTGTGAGATATTGGACATCTCGCCCAACCGCATCAGCTGGATAGCAACGTCCTTGTCCTCCTCAGACATGCAGCTACCGACGGTGGGATCAGGTGTAGGTAGCACACCACTCGGGCCAGACCCTACACCGCTGCCATTGCTGGCATAGCCGATGCTATCGCGAGAGCGATGGCCGTGCGCAGGTGTGGCATACACGGACGGCTGAGCGTTGCCATTGTAGCTTTGGGGAGATGGCATCGGTCGAGGGTTGGAGAACGGGTGCTGTCCCGGATGAACAAAGGGTAGCGAAGGACGATGGTTGTCGATACGACGAGCCGGCGAAACAGAAGGATTCGAAGTAGCCGCGGGCATCTGAGGCGGTGCAAACAAGGGCAACTCCTACAGAAGTCAATGATTAGTCGAATGCCAAAGAGACTAGAAGCAGCTATGATGATGCGATGATCTGGCATTGTAAACTTACCGAGCTCTCAAACTTGGCTCGCTTGCGACGGCCGCCTTCCACGATGTTCTCGACACTAATGTCGGTCGTGCCCAGCAGCTCCTTGGCCTTGGCAGATGCACTGCTGCCAGCGCCATCGCCACTACTATAGCCGTTGATACTCTCGCTGCATCCATCGGCATGCGCGTGGTTGACAGACCTCCGATCTCTGCTCGTCTGGAACCGGCTATGCCTCTCGCTTGTGCCAAACGGATCAGACCTTCGACCATGGCCGTTGACGGGAGACTGACTACGCCGCCGTGAATCCCTAGAGCCTCTGGAGCTGGGTCTGGCCATGTCCTCTTGAGCAAACCGATGTTGTGGTTGATGTTGCTGCTGTGGGTGAGTCGAGCCGCCGTCCTGCTCATAAGAGGACTCGGCAGTCTTGTGCGCAGGGCCACGATGAAGGGTTGACTGCTGGCCAACGGAGCCTGATGGAAAAGACGCCTCTTCAATGACACGAACATAGACAACCATGTTGTTCCTGAAGTTTTCGTAACGGGCAATGAGCGTATTGCCATGCTCGTCCTCAAAGCTGACACCCTTGGACCCGGAGGGACCAGAGTAAAGACCATAAAAGTTCTTCACAGTGGTGACTATTGAGTCTGTGGTGTCATGGGGGAAAATTTGAACTCTCATGGGCAAGCGCGCCCGGCATTGCGGCGACTCGAGGAAGAGAAGCTCGAATGCGACATTCTTGGGGGTTGTGATTATAGCCGGAGACACGCTGCCACCATGGGAAGATGCCTCACGAGGAGGGTTCACAGGCGACATATAAGCCATGATGATGACGACGGCTGGGAGTGTGGCCGGTTCTGTAATTATTCTCTTTCTTTTCTCCCGGTTGCAGTGCGCAATGTTGAATCGGCCGAGGCGAGAAAGTCCAGTCTTGACTGGAGTTGGTATGAGATTTGGGCAAGTACCAGCTCGAGCGTGGGCCTGTAGGCCAGGCTTTTTTGTTTGTTTGCAGAGACAGGATCCTGCGTGCGTGCGTGCGTGCGTGTATCAAACGATTGGGACGCAGCCAGGCGCCAAGGTGCTTGAGAGAACAGCAAAGTCGTTTCAAGCTCTCGTGCTCCTTTCAAAGGCGATTGAGCAGCGTGATTATAACAGTCGACCCGCGCTCGATGATGTTTCTCTGGGCACAACGGCACAACGGCACAAGGGGGAAATTCACGGCCGTCAAGGCTACGTACGTACGGGCGGGCGGGCGATAAGCGCCAGGTCCAACGTTGGGGATCCGGGGCTTTGCGCGACGGGGGCGACGGTTGCTTAAATGGCAAGTGGCGGCTCCCAAGACGGCATCTAAGGACGAGACAAGATGATTAGCAGCCGTTGTGACATGAAAAGCGTGATGGGTGCCAAGATGGCCTCATTCAGGCCGTTGGTCGTCCGCCCGATGGCTGGTCTGCTGGCCATGCTCGGGGGTTCCAAGCGAAGCCAAGGCAGAGCACCAGGACAGCGCCGCGGGGACAAGACGGAATGGAATGGCTCAAATACAGAGTGTACTGTGATCGCGCATGATGATAGAGGCGATGATACTTACCAGAGATGTTCACGAGTGGCTTGGTTGATGTTGATGGTGGCCTTGATGGAAAGAATGTGTGGACGAGGAAAAGAGGAGTTGGCTGGCGAGGTTGGCCGATTTTGTCGCCTCGAGCATTGGGCGCAGCAGAGCAGACCTGGAAGAGGGGGAAGACGACTGGGGGAATAACCGAAAGAGGGCAGTACAGCGTTGAAGCCACTGGGTCAGCGCAGGTGTGACCGCTGCGGGCGCTGAAGGTTAGCGCCTGGGATTGTCATCTCCAGCGCATGTTGCGCTGAGCTACAGCGGCCAGCGGCTTCCCGGGCTGCCGCGGGTGCGGTGGCAGATGATGGATGCGCCGTGCGTCTGACATGGCTGAGCCTGGTCTTTCCTGTAATTACAGTGTACACACTGTACTGTACTCTGTGTTACGTGCGTCGTTTGCGCAGTGAAGATGGACGGTTTGTAGCCCGGCAGAGGTGGGTTGTGCGTGTTGGTGGCCTGAAACATGGCCAGTAGGCCGCTCCATGTGTGTGGGTTGAACTTGAACTGAATCATCCATCCAGATATGGTCGAGCTTCCGTTGATGTGCGGCAGAATTTCCATGTTTTCTACAAGTAATTTACTGTAAATACCATGGCCATTGCATTCACTGCCACCTTTCAGCTTTGTAGCCATTGCAGGCCACTGGCCGCTGTACAATCTGTAATCTCTCGGGTCGTCGCTCTTCGGACAACGCCTACGAATGAGGTGCCGGTCACTCCAGAGTCCATATCCACATCTGTCTACTGCGCGAGTGCGCATACATGCGCCTGGAACGAACTCGGGATGCCGCAACTCGCAACACATTGCACTGTATCAGGAATCCCATGGCCCATGTACCCGATACCGATACGACCGATGCGACATGGCGAAAGAACATTACAACAGGCTCCAGCCTCCAGTAGAGCAAAGAGAGGAAAGAGCAGGTGAGCACGACGGTTTCGTGCAGTAGCACTCGACCCCCACCCCCGCAAAACCACTGGCTTGATTGGCTCGATTGGGTTCGATTGGCTGGTCTCGCATGACCGGCCTAAGCTCCATTGAAGGTGCTGCGCAGCCTGCGCTGGGAAGGAACTCTGCGGAAGGTTCACGCACGCTTCAACGGCGCCTTGACGAAGGCCTTGGTTAGCCTTCCAAAACGCTTCAGGAACGGCTTGAGGCACGGCTTAACAATTGCCCAACTGATTCAACATTGGTCCGCGACAAGCGCAATTTGTCTCGCTCGAAAATACCGTTTCTCTGCGCTTTGCGACGCGCAGCCTTTCCGTCGGTGGTTCCTTCCTCTTGACGCCCCGATAGTGAAGTGGCTGCCAGGCGTGGGATGGGATCATGGCTGACCATGCCCCTTTGAGATGATGTGGGCCCCTTTTGTGCGTGCAGTGAAGCGGCACTTCGCTGTTCCTTCTAGCTGTTCAGAGACTAGCCTGATTCTGTCTCATAAGCGGGTAGACGGAGTATGGCACCGCTTTATCGCCTGTTCGTCTTTTGCGAGTGCAATCCGGCATCCAGTCCGAGGCGGCTGCGGCAAGGAACAGGACAAACTTTGGGACTTTTATTCAACTCGTTCTGGTACCTATGTCAGGATGTATGTACACTCGCAAATGGACGAATGGACGAGAAGTGAAGTGCCAGACGGGAGAGATGAAGGTGATGGGTGAAGCTGTGCGGGCCCGAGGCTTGATTGGCCATTTCCCAGCTCGCGTGTTTTCGTTCTCCGCAAGTGGTTTGCGCTGCGCTGCGTCGAAGGTGCCGAGCTCGCCGCATTCCAAAGTCACCTCTCAGACAACGCCAGTCGCCG
This sequence comes from Claviceps pazoutovae, assembly GCA_018360065.1. NCBI lineage: Eukaryota > Fungi > Ascomycota > Sordariomycetes > Hypocreales > Clavicipitaceae > Claviceps > Claviceps pazoutovae. The sequence goes on from SRPO01000247.1 coordinate 18,541, forward strand.
TCGCTCAACAAAGCTGTCATGCTGCGAATTCTTGCAAACATGCGCCGGATTGAAATACAAAACCCCACCGAGACGATGAGGCCGGCTGGGAAGCCAATTCTCCTATGATGCACGATCAAGCGCCGTCCTCACTCAGTGGATAGGATCGCAGTCGACTGCCACAGCCACAACCGCCCGCTGCATCTCCTGCAGGGATCTGAGCGACAGGCGGACTCGAGGAACCTGAGTGCCAGTCGAGGAGCTAGAACTTGTAGTGGTGGTGTGGGGGGGGAGGAAGAAGCCTGGCTTCATCAGCCTTCAGGCTTCAAGTACCCTGATAGTTCCCTAGCGATGATGAAGAATCCGCCTTGATTACGCCGGCCCTGGCTATACGCAAAGTGAAGAGAAGACAATCTACGTGATACTTGCGAAAACGCACGGCCGTCCGTCAAGACACGTACCTGAAGTTAGGTACTGAATTTGAAGCCGTCCTGTCGAAAAACTTGATGCGCCATCTACTCCCCATATGTATTACCCACGACTTTGCAAATGACGCAAGCCGCGACATGCGTGGTACGACCCCCCCAAGACAACGGATGATGCGCCGCGCTGCTGTAATACGGCTTCTTAGGCTTTGTTCCCAGCCAGTCAATATAACCCCCATTTCGCCTACACTACAAACGAACTTCTTGTTCATGACAACTCGTATCCGCTACACTTTCTGCTCACCTTTGCAAAAGGGGAGGCACAAGAAGAAAGGGTGGCACGTTCCATGTCATTCATTGCGCTATTTAATAGGCCGCATGGTAAATAAAGAACCGCCTCCTTTTCCCAAAATCTTTTCTGTATGTACTGTCATACTCAAAGCTGGGCGAACATGTTCCGATCCGAGCAAACAAGCAAACATCAGATCGGCACGTTGCTTTGTGTCACTTTGAAGAGGGGGTGCTGCTGGTTCGGGCGCGAGATGGCTTGTCACGAAATGCAGACAAGCCTTGGCAGCGTCGTCGACTTGTGTTCCCGTTGCGCGTTGCGCATTTGCCCGCTTGAACAAGGTTCAGGGGGGCAATTGCGACGCTCTTGAAATCGTATGTCGCGGATGTCTTACGCCGTTGAAGAATGGAAGGATGTATAGATATGGAGGCAAAGAAAGAAGCCTAAAGAGAAACGCAGGACACCAAGATAGCGAAATGATGGTTCCGCCAGTCTGAGCAAGATATCCGTCCTCGTGGGCTTCTTTAGGAGCAAGGCGCACGACGCACGGGCCACGGAGGTACATCTCCAAATCCCATTGGTGGTGATGGACCTGGAGACACAAATCCGACCAAGTCGCATGCTTTCGCAAACCAGCATACAGGGTGATAGCGCTGCTTTGTCGACTCCATGTGCTAGCCGAATAGAAGAAGTTACAACTTGCGATGACGGCAAGTGGATATGCGGTGTGCGACAAAGCAGCGAGCTGTGAGAGGGGAAGGCGGATCGACCGGGCCAAGGCGGATTGAATGTGCGATTTGGGGCCCGTGGGGTTCTGTTTGCGCGGCGATTGATGCACCCCTCTTTGAGACTTCGAGACCAACTTTTGTCTACGTCTTATCTTTGTGTTTCTTTCTTTAAAACACGATTCTTCGCACTTGCTTTTCTTTGATCAACTTCTTCAAGATAAGGAACATTAAACCCAGTCTGGCCAAATATGTAGGTACGGTGCGGGGGTTGCCGCCCGTCACCGCTATCCGCTGGACTACCGACTAATCCGTAGTTTACCTACTACTTGGACCTTTCCCGGGAGACTCAGCTTGCAAGGCGACAAGATTGCGCATTGGAAGGCAGAGGAAGTGACTTTGCGATTTTGCCGAGGTTGAGTCAACAGTCGCGATGAAAGCTAAGCTGTGAGCGGAGATGGGCCCTAACCAGCACCACACGCCAAACAGACGACAATGCCAAAGACTTGACAGCAAAAGACCAAAGACCAAAGACCAAAGACCCAGAACGCAACTTCCACAACCAATCTGCAACTCTGCAATGCTGCGCAGAGGCCGGCCAGCATGGCGGCGCTACTCCGACTCCGAAGAAGCGATGAAACACCAGACGGAAATTGAGCGGAGCCAGAGTCACGTGGCTTGGCGTAAGATTGGCGCCAAGAAAGCTTGACGCGTGAATAGACACAGACCAAGCTCCTGAAATCCATGACTAAAGTTTAGATTGGCTCAATATCTGGTATTCTTGTAACCAAAACTTCAATTTAATACTCGCTGTTGGTTTTATCTCTTGTAATTCCCAATTTGTCTCTCAAGTTCACTCATCTCCTCGTCCAGGCTCGCAGAAGCTTCCTTGGTGAGACGCGACTGATGACGTAGATCCTTCCGAACGGGGACTAGCACCCTCGCGTGCACGGCCATGTGTGTGGCTGTCTGTGGCGAGAAGTGGGTCTTTCTATCGTCCGGACGACAGGGTCTTGGCCTTGCAACGGTGCGACGAAGGGGTCCCATTCGCCCGCAAGGCGCGGGTGGCGCGGCCCATGACTCCGTGAGTGGCTGCTTGGGCGCTGCACGTGAGTTTGTGCGTGTTATGCAGCAAACATTGAAATTTAAAACCGCAGCGCCACAAGCGGGCGGGGGTGTAAATAAACAAACAGACTGCGGACTGGCGAACACGAGTCCGTAGCCGAGCGCGTAATATGTACCTAGCATTGAAGCGCGCTGCGTGTCGAGTTCACGTCGCACGGGCTTTCGCCAATTTGGCAACGTCATGCCTGCAATTCTGCATCTGCAAATGCGCCGTGATGGAGGATGGAGTCCGATGAACAGAACGATTGGAGTGCTCCGGAGTAGATACCATTTCAGCTGGGTCCAGAGGCCAAGGGCAGGCCAATCCGTGGGCGTCGGCCGTCCATGGTCACTTCGGGCTTGCTTGATGGCATGTTTCTACGTCTCGTTGCATATTGGCTTCACCTAGGAAACGACCTTGTTTCTGATGGATTTGCCGTTGTATTCGTATTTTCCACACGTTTCTGTCGCATAGTACCGTTGCTTTGCGTTGCAACTTGCGTTGCTCGTAAGCCCTAGGCAACACCTCAACTGCTCAAGCACATTCCCAGGCATTCCCTTTTCTCCCGCAGAAAGGCGGGGAAGGGATTTTGCCCCATCGCATCTCAAATCTCCTTGATCCCCCCCTTTCGTCACCCCTTTTGATTTCCATTGCGTTCGGTTGGGTGATTTGCGATTTAAAAAAAGACCACCCCCTAAATTTCGAATCCTACCAGGGTTGTCGTCTGGTTCAGCGAGGGAAGGACTTGCGACGACGGGCGCTAATCTGCGCTTGGGTGCTGTGCTTAACCTTTTTTCTGTTGCGCTGCGCCGCATCTTATCATTATTTTGGCTTCCCATCTTGTGCTGTGTATGTATGCGCATGTGTACTCCGGATTGTGTGTATTCTATTTGTGTCATTTCGTCATCTTGTCTCTTGGATTGGGTCATTTCCCCTCCCTTAGTTTTGCCGGAGCAGCCACGGCTGGCAAGTTCGCTTGGCGCGAGAGCAAAAGCGGTTTCGCGGGCTCTGTCATCTCTCCACCCCCTGGCGCCTAGAGGAACGGCTTCGTTTCTTCCCATTGTCCCTGTAGTGGCTGACACGACGCCACTTGGGATTGCCATCTGGGTCTTCTCGAAGCTTTTTTTTTTTGAAGCTCTGCTTGAAGCTTTGTTTATGCTCTCTGTCTTCTGCTCTAACCTCAGCCCTGCTCGCCCAGAGCAGCCCAACGTTCAAACTCGCTAGTCTCTTCACTGCCTTCTTGCGTCTTGTCTGCGCGGCTTGCGCGGGTGCGCGGTGTTGAGTGAGCACTTGCCGACTTGTTCGCGACTGCTCCTGTCTGTCTAATCGCCTCGTTCGTGTTTTCCTCTACTCGTCTTCCTCTCTGGCTTCTTCTGCTGACTTGCTTCTTCTGCTTCTTTCAATACAGGCCATTGATCTTTTATAGCCTTTCACCGTTTCAGTGAACATAGAATTTTCTTCTCCCTTCCCCGATCTGCTCTGCCTCAGACACGTCTCAGAGTAGAGAGTCCGCATTTCTTACCCTTCGAGTTTGCCTCAGCTGAGTGGATCAACACATACACGTGTATACAGGAGAAGGTCCAAGAAGGAGAGGCGTACTGGACAAGTAAAAACACTACACGCACTAGCCATCTGGCTACGTCTTCTTTCTCTCGGATCTCCCTTTCTGCTCCTTGTCCTCGCACGACACTGTTGACGCGTAATTTAATTGCCTCTAATTACCCGAAGTTGAGGTTTCGCGACGTTGTCTTCCTCACGAGGCTGCCCTGTCTGCGAGAATCACGCTTCCTTCTCGTATTAATCTTGGACAATTTCGCGTTTCTTATACTTTCATCTCTTGCCGCCGGCGAAGACAAGACGACATGGATGCCAAGGTATGTGCTTCTTCCGATAAAGACGAAAAATGGATTCAGAGAGAGAAAGAGCTGCAATGTGCAAACGGATGCACTTACAAGCTACTCCACGCTCTGCCTCCTGTCTCTCCCTGCACCACCTGCATCTTTCGCTCGGACCTTGCTGACAATTGAGCCTCGTCTAGCCCTCCCGTCCTCGCGGCTCCGAAAACAATCATCAAGCTCTACACCATAGACACAAATCGACAGGCAACCTAGCTATGGCGGCAGCTGCTGCAGCGACGGCGGCTTCCACCACGATGGGCATGCGTGGTCCAGCGCGACGGGCTGCGTTTGGTGATGTAACGAATATGCCCAAATCAACGGTTGGCGGACTTTACACTGGAAAATTCCCCAAGGCCCAGACGGCCAATGGCATCCCCAGGGCGACCTTCATCAACAAGGAGAATATTCCATACAGTCGCGGCGCAAAAGACCAACTCGCTCGTCCCGCTCAACGACCGAACACTGCCTCCTCGAACAGGCCAAACTTGACGGTGTTTGCTGATGCAGGGAACAAAGCGGCAAACTCAGTGGCTGGCCAAGATGCGGGAGCCGTCGTCCTCTCGTCGGCTGCTGCCGTTCCATCTAAAGATCCGATTCCAGATTCAGCAGCGGCACAGCCCCGAACTCTGTACGCGTCGTCAGACGAAGAAGCTGCTGTGCCCCTATCGACAACTACATTAGATGTTCCGCCGATGCAACCTCGCCACCACAAGAGCCAGCCGCACTTAAAACCGTCACTACAGCCGATGCTTCGACGAACGCAAAGCAAACACTTTGAGAGTCTTGCTGAAGAGGCTGTCGAAAAGATCATCGGAGACGAATCACCTGTAGCAAGTCCTGACTCGATCACAATTCCAGCCAGTATAGTAGAGGAGAAAATGTACGCCCATCTCCCGTATTGCGCTGATGATGACGAGCTGCTTCACCAAGTGAACGATGTTGATGCGTACCCCGAGCTTTCTTCCAAGCTTGACCTCATCTCTGAGGAGGGCCACCCGATCCACAACCCTGCCAAGGAAGGCCATACACAAGCACTGTCAGAGCCAGAGGAATACTGGGACGAGGAGGACGACGAAGACTACGATGATCAGGACCAGGCCTATACCACTGCGCACTCCTTCCCGACCCAAAACATGACCATGGGCGGCGTCACCACGATTCTAGCTCCACCCGTCACCTCGAGGATACAACGCGAGCTGGAAGAAGCCAAGCTTGAAGTCCAACGCTGCCGATCATCGGATGACTTGGAAGAGGAAATGTGGGACGTGAGCATGGTTGCCGAGTATGGCGAGGAAATTTTCGAATACATGCGGGAGCTAGAGGTATGTGGCCATCAGGCGATTGCGCCTCTTGCAAGAAAGACGGCCTCTCTCTTTTTCTTGTTCTCCACCGCTCCCTCCCCTAATGACTGACACTGGCATTTCTAGATCAAAATGCAACCGAACCCTCACTACATGGAGATGCAGACGGAAATCCAATGGACGATGCGATCCGTACTGATGGATTGGCTCGTCCAAGTCCACAACAGATTCAGCTTGCTGCCGGAAACGCTGTTCCTTACCGTCAACTATATTGACCGGTTCTTGTCTCGCAAAATCGTGTCGATTGGGAAACTGCAGCTGGTGGGAGCCACGGCCATTCTGGTGGCATCCAAATACGAAGAAATCAACTGCCCCTCTCTCGAGGAGATTGTTTACATGGTGGACGGCGGATACACGACAGAAGAGATACTCAAGGCTGAGCGGTTCATGCTAAGCATGCTCAGCTTCGAGCTTGGTTGGCCAGGCCCGATGAGCTTCCTCCGACGTGTGAGCAAGGCCGACAACTACGATCTCGACACTCGCACACTCGCCAAGTACTTTCTCGAACTGACCATTATGGACGAGCGGTTTGTCGCGTCGCCTCCGAGCTTTTTGGCCGCTGGAGCGCACTGCTTGTCGCGGTTGATCCTGAACAAGGGTGACTGGGTATGTGGCTGAGTTGGGTCTTGATGTTGTTATTGTATTTGTGGCTAACCAAGTTCCAGACCAAGGCGCATGTTCACTACTCTGGATACACGTGGACCCAGTTGAGGCCTCTGGTCACCATCATGATTGAATGCTGTGAGCACCCGCGCCGTCATCATTCCGCCGTGTTCGAAAAGTACCAGGACCAGAGATTCAAAGAGGCGTCAACGGTTGTCCAGCACGCCTTGGACGCTGGCTTCACGCTACCACACCATGCGACGACTGTTCGACCGATGCGGGGACAGACGGCCGACTTCTCAGACGCGTTGCACTACGCCAATGGCTTATTGGTATCCACAGAAGGCTGATGTCGGTCCTGCGTCAGAGATTGCTGTCTGAGGTCTGCGCATGACTACACAGGCAGCCTAGCCAGCAGCCACTGTGGATGATCACGGGCGGCCCATGACAATTGCGAATCTTTCCTCTGCTTTCTCTTTTGCTCTACTTTTGGCCTCTTTTTAATTTCTACTTCGGTCATTCCAAGGTCCCTCTTAGTCATTCAAGGCCCTTCTGCTGCTTAATTACACGTAATAGGTGGACTTTCGCTCTCCGATGGGAACATCAGAAGACAGTCACCCACCTCCGACATTTGCGGCTCATGAAGTCTCGAACGAGTTCTTCAGTTATATCATTTCTTTCTTCTTCTTTCCTTAACGATGTATATGACGCTTCAAACTCTGCGCACCTCATTTCGCGCCTACTCGTTTCTTTTGCAACAGCACATTGGCCTTCTCGACGCTGGTGCTTCCTTGTTCTACTCTTGTTTTATCTGTAGCTATTATCCCATGAGGCTGGGCGTTTTGGGGACTGGTTAAGACTTGCTCGTTGTAGCTGTTATTTTGTGTGTACTCTGGAACTTTACTTGCATGGATACCGTATTGCCAAAAAGCGGGAGGAGTTTGGGCACGGCACATCTGGGGGATGTACTGTTGCATAGTTATGAGGGTTTCTCAACCTTTCTTTTATAATACCTTTGTTTTGCGCATTTTTACATGTTCTGGTTCCCTTTTGTGGTCCTTTAACTTAGTCGTTATTACGTATTTCCAGGGTGGGATGACGGGTGTCTAGTGTGAGACTTGAGAGGCTGGCAAGGAAGTCCAAGGCGGTAGGGAGTAGGGACCTAAAAGACGGAATCGAAGACGAAGACGAGGACGAGGACGAGACGGGACTGAGGAAACTGGACTGACTATGTCCCTTTTCTGGAGGGATCATCTTTGCTCTGATGATTGGGCTGGGCTGGACTGGGCTGGACTGGGCTGGATTGAGGGGGGGGGGGGGGGGGGGGGGGGGTGGGGGGGGCGATAATACCAGATGCGTGTGTTGGCATACAAGTTACGGATATGTGCACGTGTTGTGGAGGTGTCGTGGTTAAGCGACTTGAGTCAATAGAGTGAAGTTTGAGTGAATACTGGGTGATGTCTTGAATGTGGAGTGAAAATGCACACAATGCCGAGTTGAACTGTTCCAACTTCCAAGAGTGAAGTCTCGGCTAAATTTTTGGTCACATGTCTGTGGGATATCGAGGGAATGACGACGAAGTGATGTTTGAAGTGAATGGAGCGAATGATGGAACATGATCACAGGGCTGGCTAGTGCTGAGTGCGTGGAAAGGTTTCATGAAATGCTATGGGAGTACTCCGTATACGGAGAATAACGTTGCATTAAGTAGAATGCGGAGTAAGATGTCGGAGGGAGTTGGACGAGAGTGTAATGTTATGTGAGTATGGACAGCTTGGAAAAAAAGGGGTCCAGCTTCACATCCCATTTGGTGCATCTATTTTTACTGAGCGATACTATAGGTTGCATTTTGGCTACTGCAATGCATCGGCCTCCCGTGGACGTGCATAAGCTGAGATCGAGAATCTTTAATCCGCACCTTCCTCCCGCGGATAACGTCCAACGAGAGCAAACTCACGAGGGCTCCTCAAGATTTCATTGGACGCAGTGGCAGATGCGATTTTCGCTTCGTGGAGCAGTGCAGGTGACCCGTGTCCTCCCGTCCTCCCCGACCCGAACGACGGTTGACTTGGCTTCCTTGGCTTCCATGGCTTCTCTTGGGGGCGCCCCCCCCTTCCAACTTCTCCCCTTTCGTCCTCTGCAAAACTAAAACCCCGGACAAACCAGAGTCAGAGACAGGCACCAGCCCCTCCCTCCCAGTCCATCCCAGTCCCTCAGACTTACCGACCTAATCACCTGCCGAACCGGCTGGGGAGACAATTCGACAAGAGCGAAAACGGCCATCTCGTCATCTCGTCTGAAAGTGGAATTTCCTCCTTTTTCTCTGCCTTTTCGTGTGCCTCTTTTCTCGTGCCTTACGTCCATTTGGTTTACGAATAACGCTCCACGCTGCAACACCGCAAATCGCGCTGGTCTTGCCTGGGTGCATCGTGGGAAATTTTCTTTTCTTTGCAGACGTGGGTTGTGGCCGAGACGTCAGACACGCAAGCCCGAACAACGACAGCTGGCTCGGTTCAGTCGAATCGATCGAATCGATCGAATCGAAAATTCAGCATTGAGACTTGTCCATTAGACATTGACATCGACATCGACTTCCGATCGACCCCGACAAATGCCCTCGGCATCCCTCGGTTGAACGAACACGATCCCGCACGACGAAACCGCACAGACGGTAGACGGCCGGCCTGCTGCGCTTGTTTCTTCTTCCTTGTTCCTTTGACGGCGTACAGACCCCGCATACAACATGGCTAGTCCTTCTGCCAAGATCAAGGAGACGGTCAAGGAGACCCTCGTAGGCACTGCCATCGACGAGCCCGATGCTCAATTGTCGGCGCAGAGCAGGGCGCGCTTCAATGCGCATGCTGTCAAGGATGCTGAGACAGGCGAGCTTTACATGGGGCAGGACGAGTTTATTAATGCCATTGCGCCCGAAGATGAAGACTATGTGAGTCACAGGGGTGCAGATCAATAGGAAGCAGAGGTCATCCGTGACGGGCATTGCTGACGACACTTTTTGGGCAGCACAAAATCAAACGTCACCAATATTCAATCTTGTTCGGCGTCGCCGACAACAAAGGCACGGGACGTCTTAGCTTGACGGACTGGGGCGTCTTTGAGAACCTCTTGTTGAAGCCCGATGCCGAGTACCTTATCGCGTTTCGCCTGTTTGACGTGGACCGCACCGGCAATGTTACCTTTGACAACTTCCGCCGCCTGTACGATCTCAACAAAGGGCCGGATAACATCCCCTTCAACTGGGATTGCGAATGGGCCAAGCTGTACCTCGGACGCAAGAAACGCCACGACCTGAGCTACACGCAGTTCTCCCAGATGCTGCGCGGCTTGCAAGGGGAGCGCATCCGCCAAGCCTTCCAGCTCTTGGACAAGGACGGGGATGGGTACATTGGCCCGGACGACTTTGCGCGCATCATCCGCGAGACATCGAAGCACAAGCTCTCCGACCACATCTTGGACAACTTGCATACCCTGTGCAACATGTCCACTGGTGGCAGCAACATCTCGTACGCTAACGTCCGCGCTTTCCAGAACATGGTCAAAGAAATGGACCTGGTCGAGCTTGTGGTCCGCCGTGCGGTTGCCAAGAGCGCCGACGGCAAGATTACCCGCGCCGACTTTGCCCATGAGGCTGCCCTGGTGACGCGCTTCTCCGTCTTCACGCCCATGGAAGCCGATATTCTGTTCCACTTTGCCAGTCTGGACGAACCTTCGGGCCGCTTGGGGATCCACGACTTTGCCAAGGTGCTGGACCCTCTGTGGCGGCGGGCGACGTCCATGTTCGATGGCCACGATGACGGTCATGCGGCAGCTGGTTCGTCGTCGAAACCGGCCTCGATGCTGCACGGGGCTCTCGAATCGGCGTACAACTTTGGACTGGGTAGTATGGCTGGCGCGTTTGGTGCCTTCATGGTGTACCCCATTGACCTGGTCAAGACTCGGCTGCAGAACCAGCGCGGTGCCCAGCCCGGTCAGCGTCTGTACAAGAACTCGATTGACTGCTTCCAAAAAGTGTTCCGCAACGAGGGCCTCCGCGGCCTGTACTCGGGCGTCCTGCCACAACTTGTGGGCGTGGCACCCGAAAAGGCCATCAAGCTGACCGTGAACGATATCGTCCGAAGCCACTTTACCGACAAACAGGGCCGCATTGCTCTTGGAGCCGAGATCCTCGCCGGTGCCAGCGCCGGTGGATGCCAGGTCGTCTTCACCAACCCTCTCGAGATTGTCAAGATCCGGCTCCAAATCCAGGGCGAGGTAGCCAAGACCCTGCAAGGCACCCCAAAACGCTCCGCCATGTGGATCGTCCGCAATTTGGGACTCGTCGGTTTATACAAAGGCGCATCCGCATGTCTCCTCCGCGACGTGCCCTTCTCGGCCATCTACTTCCCAACCTACAGCCACCTGAAGCGCGACTTTTTCGGCGAATCCCCTACCAAGAAGCTCGGCGTGCTGCAGCTCCTCACGGCGGGCGCCATTGCCGGCATGCCCGCCGCATACCTCACCACGCCCTGCGATGTCATCAAGACGCGTCTGCAGGTCGAGGCGCGCAAAGGCGAAGCCACCTACACGGGCCTGCGACACGCCGCGCAAACCATCTGGAAGGAGGAAGGCTTCCGAGCATTCTTCAAGGGCGGGCCTGCGCGAATTTTCCGATCCTCGCCACAGTTTGGCTTCACGCTGGCGGCGTATGAATTCTTGCAGAATGCGCTGCCTATGCCGGGGGGTGTGAAGAAGGAGGAGGCGATGCAGCGACAGCAGGCGCAGCAGATGGCTTCGTTGGAGGGGGGAAGTCTGGATACATTGCCGTTTGTGAGGAGTAGAAATGCGCTCAAGATCTTGCTTGATCTTGATGAGGACTTTGGGAGGGCCAAGGTTCCAGATGCGGCGGCTTGGAAGGGGTTGCCGAAGGCCATGGGCGGGGGTGGAGCAAACTGATTTTTTATTTATTTTGTACTGTCTCTTTTTTTCTTTGTTGTTATCTTTTTTGGGAGGAAATGCCCGTGCTGATGGGACGGGGAGGCCATGCTCATGATGAGATGGGAAGACAAGAAAGGCCCCTGTTAATCAGAAGTCTCAAGGGGTGGAAGGGAGAAAAAAGACCGGATAAAAAAGGGATAGAAAAAAAAAAGGGGGGGGGGGAATAGAGAAAAGACAAGAACAAAGGAAGAAAAGAGAAGAAGAAAAAGACAAGGGGAGAAACAGGGATGAAAGAGAAGAGAGGCATGATGAATGGGAATATAGGAAGGAAGTCAAAAACAGGGGAGGGATTCCGAGGATCTACTAGTCACCAGTTACCAGTTCATGAGGCCGCTCATGGCTACTGGCGTTGCATTGCGTTGCTTTTTGCTTACTTGCGTTGCTTGTCCTTTTTTTGCGTTTTCGCTTGCAAAAAATCGGCCAACAGTGGCGACACTGGCGAGAGACAGAGGAAGAGGAAGAGGAAGAGTGAAAGAGTAAAGGAGAGAAGTAGAAGAGCTATGGAAAGTCATTGCTTGGACGATAGAGATATATCTGTCGTGTTCTTATTATCGTTACTCATTACTTATTACTTATTATCCATTATCCATTATTCTTTTTCTTAGTCTTCCTGCTGCGCTTTCAGTGTACACTGTACAGTGTCAACTTTCAAGTGTTGTGTTTTGGTACTTCCCTTGCTTTCAGTCTTGATGCCATGGTCGGCGAGAATGTGATGTGCTTCTGCGGGTCTAGGAGGACTGAGAGGCTCATTAGCAGCAGATGGTCCGAAATAAAGACCCGCCATCATGCATCATGCAAGCAGCAAGGATGACCCATTGATCATTGATCATTGATGGCTCGCGCCGCGGTGGATCCCCAACATGAAACGCACCTCGGCCCATCCCCCCACCACCCTTCTCTCTTATCTCGCGACTACATACTACAATTCTACAACACCATCACCATCGCCATCATCACTTGCGACTCGCCATGCCCTGAACCCAACCCCCACGACCTTCCCACCCTCACTTCCCCTCCAGACTCACTCGCCCAGCCCTCCCGCGCTCTCACACCCCGCACGCGCCGCGCCGCGCCGAGCCGCCTCCCCGCCCCCCGATGGCCCTCCTCCCGATCCTCTCCGCCCTCTGCGGCTGGATCTACACCTTTTCCTGGAGCGCATCTTTCTACCCGCAATTGCTTCTCAATGCGCGCCGGAGGAGTACATCTGGGACGACTGTTGATTTCCCGCTTATAAACGTGCTTGGTTGGTGATTTTATTTTCCTTTTGCGCCATCTTTTTTTTACTTTTCCTTTGATCTGAACACTGCGAATACATCATCCTACTCCATTTTTCCCTCATTTACACACAACAAACACACCATTCCACTCCATTCTGATCCAAACACACCGAACTTGCCTCTTCTACTCTGATCCGAAACTCGCGCTAATAAACATGGTATGTATGCTGGCTAGGCTTCCTCGCCTACTTCCTCTCCTCCCTCGCCCTATACGCCTCGCCCCTCATCCGGGCCCAATACGCATCCCGCCACGAGAACCTCACCCCGACGGTCCAACCAAATGATATTGCCTTTGCGCTGCACGCCTTGCTGGCGTCTGTGCTGACGGTGTCGCAGTATCTGTGCCGTTCGTGGTGGGGGATTCGGTATTCGGTAGGAGCGAAGCCGAGTTGGTTTATTATGGGTGTGGCGGGGGGGTCTTTTGTGGGAGTTGCGGTGGTGTGGATGCTTACGGTGAGGGATGCTACTGCTGCTGCTGCTGCTGCTGCCGGTACTGCCAGTGTTCTTAGTGTTCGTGATGGTGGTGGTAGTGGTGGTAGTGGTGTTGCCGCTGGAGTCAACCCCGCTACATCCTGGTGCGAACTCGACATTGTCTACGCCCTCGGCCATGTCAAACTCATCATCTCTCTCATAAAGCTCTGGCCGCAGATTCTGGCAAATTATCGAAATAAAAGTACGAGAGGTTGGAGTGTGTGGCAAGTTGTGCTGGATTTGGTGGGCGGGGTGCTGAGTACGGCGCAGCAGGGGATTGATAGTTATTTGCAGGGGCACTGGAGTGGGATTACGGGGAATCCGATTAAATTTGCGTTGGGGAATATTAGTTTTGTGTATGATGGGATATTTTTGGTGCAGCATTATGTGTTGTATAGGGGGGAGGGGGGTGATGAGGACCGAGAGGCTTTGTTGCGGAGGGTGGGGGACGGGGAGGAGGAGGAGGAGGAGGATCGGGGGCGTGGGTTGTCTGGTCGGGATGAGGGTTCGCGGTATTCGTGATGTTAATGCGATACACGCTTGTGTCGTCTAGTTAGCCCGTTGGGACGAAATAGAGCAAGGACGTCTAGCATACTTGTATGCTTTCAACTTTGACCGCACTGGAGCGTTTCACCCGGCATTCACCAAAACTGAGCCTCTCAGGGCATTCTACTTGTGTGACTCGCGTTTCGATGTTGGAGCACTTGTGAGAGATGTCGTCTGTGGACAGTGGGCCATGGCGAGTTAGCCGTGGAAGCCTTGAGACATGGTGCAGTAGAGCCATGATCGTTGATGAACGGAGGACACCAACACGCAGTCAAAGGTCTGGTTACGACAGAAGTCTACGCATGTATAGACCAGCATTGCGGAGCAAAGGAAGGGGGATGTGGTCCAAAACATGAACTTGCACTCTTCGCCGACCCAAAACTTTACGCCCTCATGGACGTACCATGCCTCGGCACTCGTGGTAAAGTTTTTCATTTTGAGTTTCTTGGTGGAATGGCTCGAGTATAACACCTCAATCTCTTCTCGCTCTCGCGCCTCGATTGCCGTAACAGAGACGAGATGGACTCCGGCTAACTATCAGGTGGAAATATTTTAGACTTTTCGTTAGAGACTTTCGGCATCGTCAGAATTTTCCGTCATGGGAAGCCACGGCTTGAGAGTGAAGGGACAGAACATTCCGTGCTTTCCACTGCTTTGTGAACTTGCGAGGTGAAAGACATGGTCATTGCGGAAGGTGCGAGGTCAGGACTCAGGATGAGGAAGTGTCGACCTGCTGAGCCGAGTAAGTGAGCACGCTAATTGGCTAAGGCTTCAGCTGCCCCATGATCCAAAACTTAAATATCAAAAACCAAGCATTTCTTTCCCCCCTTTTCTCTTCCTCCTAGTTTGATAGCCATCAGTAAAGTCACCATGTAATCTTTGTCCGCAAACATCTGCGGATTAGTGATTGTTGACTCATTGTCTTTGCATGCATTGTTTATCTGTTCGAGTTACCTACCCTGTCAAACCAACACAACCCATTGTAACTGACAAGCCGTCTAGATCAAAGCAATCGTAAGTCACACTGGCCATCTCTGCAACTTCATGATCGTTTCTAAGCACAACGCCATAGATTACAACGATCATTTATCAAAAAAATCACAGACTCAAACCATTGTAACTACCAGGCCGTCTAGATCATAAAGATCGTAGGCCATATGGTCATGGATTGTAATGATTGTCACTGATGAAGAATATAGCCATCATGGCTGGCTTCAACCAGTATCAAGGCTCTGGCGATACCTCCTGCAGTGCGAGCGATGCAGGACGCTTTGCGACTTGAATCTCAATATCGTGCAGCACGACGAAGATACGGCTGCTAGGGTTGCCTCAATCTTGCCCTACGACCACTGTCCTCTGGGGTCACTTCGACAGTGCTACTTGAACAGCCACTCTGAGTGGCTGGCAGCACAGGAAGAGCTGATAATCACCGATAAGATCGCTATCCACTGTTCAGAATAGACTGCAGTACGCACTCCTTATGGCCAGGGTGACAAAGCTTGACGAAGACATCTTTGGTGAGGAGGACAAGCTTTAGGATCCAGCCATCCGCGAGGTCTTCAATGCCTATCGGGGTTTCAACTTTCAGGGTATTTTGGCACATTTTGTTGCTAACCCGTCATATTGATCCTTAAAGATTTGACCGGAATAGTCATGTGTACATCAACCAAATCCCTCTTTGCGGCGATCTGATGACCGATGTTACCCTGCTCGTGAAAGAGCCCATTCGAGCAGCACATCAGCTTTTTCTATACCGATGGCAGTCGGAGTGGCAGCGAGAAATTCCTCTAGCTTGACACTTATGTTGGCATGTTCAGACATAAAGTCTGAGCGTGATCCTTTCTGGCAATGCAGCTATCAAGATCTGCTACACGCTGGAGTTTCTGGTCGACGCGCAACAGCAGTGTCAGGGAGCAAAACTATTCGCCAAGCAAGTTTTCGCAACAGAAGTTTCTGAAAGGAGCCCGTAATACGACCAAGGTCACAAGCTCACCATTTAATTTGCTTCGACAACGTCAATTCATCAACCATCAACCATCAACAATACAACGAACTCATCGACTTTGACTCTAGGGCATCGTGTTCTGTCGCACGGTATATAGGGGTACTCAAAGCACAAAGCAGTGGCCAGACGGCTGCGCCCACTGTTCTGTGCAACATGTTCTATCAGCCTGTCTTTCCTAGTCCTTCTATCGAACTGTACAACCAAGTGGTCTTTCCGCACGAGAAAGCGTGGTCGATGTCGGTTGATGTGCGCTCTGAATTCTAGATCCTCGCTTCGGGTAAAAAGATAACCCATTCACCCGATCGATGGAAAATGGCCATCCGATGCCTCAGACGCATTTATCCAAAGACCCTCCGCAGCCTTAAGGAAAGATTTATGCTGGCATCTATTGTTACCTTACACACACCAGCCCTATCCGCAGGTCATGATCCACAGTGATCTTGAGTTCGCCAACGAGAAGCTCAAGCGGGTCGAAACTGAACAGAATGGACAAGCTCAAGCTCGGGATGAAGCCATTGGATCTGCCGATGGAACCGAAAGTGCCCAAACTTCCGCCGACGCCAACGCCAATGGTGCCCCCTTGGAAAAGCTCGGTACTTACGACAAGTACGAGATTACGACGACGACGACGACTGTTGAAATGAACCGGGCTACAGCTTCACCAACTGGAAGAAGACTGAAGTGGTACATTACCGTATTCTGGGTCCAGGTGTCCGAAACTTTTGCTGCGAAAACTTGCTTGGCGAATAGTTTTGCTCGTGTCAACAGTCAGAGACAGTGTGTGTGGGACAAGTAGGTAGCAGGAAGTGGGTTCCGCAAGAAGTCAGAGATTGCGGTGGCACAAGCGTGGGAGCGAAGGACATAAGAGACAGTTGGCCTCGCACGTGTATCATCGACATCCACCTTTGATATGTTGTCCTCAGTCTTCACTCCTTACAAGCGTTGACAAGCAGCTCGATGGCTCGTATGAAAACTTGCAAATCTACAAGGAGACAAAGATTCAGGTCCGAACCCTGTTTCGCGAGCTGCATATCTCGTTGGTGTGCCCTGCTATTGGCTTACCGCTCATTGAATAGACAAGTCAGCTATGACGAGGGTGACCGTGAGCTGTTTCTTTGTCGGCTAGATGGGTATCTTCTTTTGTTCATATTTTGGAAATTGGCGTCTTGTATTTGGAAAAAGGTGTGGAGGAAAGAGATTTGACGCTGTATCAATTTGAAGCTCGCGGTTTATCTTGTCACGAAGCTGATCTTTCGTTCACACATGTTGACAGTTGTAATCAGTGATTGGGACATTTTTTCCCTTTCGGAAATTGGAGTCTTGTATTTTGGCAAAAGGTGACGAGGCGTTGAGAAAAGGGATTTGACGCTGTCTCAATTTTGATTTCGCGCTGTTTGTTGTCACAATGCTTTCCTAGTGTTTTCGTGCAGAAGTAATCAAACTCACTTTCTATTTATTGTTGGTTTATGAATCATGGTTTCTCTGTATTGATGTGCAGTGTTTGTCGATTATGAAAGCTCATGCCCATGATGAGAGTTTCAACTACATAATTGACAAAGAACTACATCGCCCTTATCGCGGCTGCGCCAATTCCGTCAACTTCGCCAAATATCGAACTTCACCGTTGCTGTGACTCGTTTTACCCCTCAATCGCCCTTGGACTCTTCATTGTTTGATGATTGATCATCTCTTTCGTCTTGTTGCTGAGACTTTTGCTGGGATCCCGCGGGAGTTTCCATCGTCTTGGAATGAGCCAATCTGCAATTGTTCTTTTTGTCATCACTGACCCAATACCTAGGTCCTGTTAGGATCTGTTCAACATCGCCATGTGCTTCTTCTTTTTTTTTTTTTTT
>SRPO01000248.1:0-36068 GCA_018360065.1 Claviceps pazoutovae
GAATCCATCGTGGTGGCGAAAATATCGGCTGTTGAAGGTAGTAAGATTCGATTTGTCGAGAGAGATGGAGGGCGGAAATTTCGTTTGTCAGGTGGAAAAAAAATGAATGAGAGCTGAGCTGAGGTTGGGGGAGGTGGCCGGTGGGTGGGTGTGCGGGGCGGGAGAAAAAAATTGAGTCCGCCGAAGAAAATATGGGGCAAAAGTGGGTTAGGTGGTATGAATAAGAATATGGGGTGGTAGAAATAACAATACTCATATACATACCGTATCTCTCACATAGTTCAACGGCGCTGCGATAAAGCCCACAAAGGTGTGTGACAAATCGACGAAGATCACGGGAAAATCAATTCGAAAGCCCTGCGAAAGAAGAGTTCTGAGTACATAACAGAAATCACCGCCCTTCTACCGCTCTTCTCGACCGACGCGAAGCAAGGTCCCGGCCCCGGAGCCCAGCGTAGGGCCGCCGGAAAGGACCTTGTATGTATGTATATATGTATCAACGGCGAACTCCAAACAAAACTAAACTATGTACCTATAGACAATAGGTATGAGGTAACCTGCCTATAGGCTGTGTAACACGTTCCGTCATAAAAACGGCAGCGGTTGCTTTGCGACGGAGACTTCGATTCAATCATTCATCGGAGTTGCCCCATAACCGGTCGCTGTAGCCCCCGTAATCGGCACTTTAGTCATCAACCCGACACTTTGGGTATGTCGCAAGGGCCGATGTAATCCATAGAGGTGAGGGATAAGGGGGAAAGGAATATATTATAATTTATACATCATTTCTATGCATTATTCATCTATAGTCTGTAAGGAAGATGTTGCCGCGACAGCATCTCAATATCCTACGCTAACATTGTCGCCGTCTGCGCCAATGTCGATGCCAGCGTCGTCCTCGTCTTAACTTGAAGCGATCACCAAATCTAAGCTCCACGAGCTCGCAACTTTCTGCTCTGGTAATGTATCTGGCGCCTTCAAGTTCCTCGAAAGGTTTTTCCAAAGGAGATGCCGCTTGTTGATACGCGCGATGCATCTGCATGAGAGTCTGATGAGCATCCCCGTGATCCTTCGACTATCGGAGAGCTTCGCCAGTAGCCGTGATATTAGTCGTCGTAGATGGCATGGTAGGCTAATCCGGGTTGACGAATTCCGCAGCTGCAAGATGTCGCTTTATGCACTGCCCTAAAGGCGCCGATGGATCACCTTGTAATGGCAGTGCTCCAGACTAAACGCCGTGTCGAGCGGCGTGGGATCACGGCAATACGATCGGGTGCCTAGGCCAAGGCTCTCTTTCCTCGGCCTTAATGATTAGTACATCGTGTGACCCAAGTTTAAGAAAGTGAGCTGTTTGAGCAACTTCAAGAGGTCTGTGAACGGAAGTTTGAGAAGTATCTGGTCACCCCCCCTTCTTTGCAAGGAGTCATGTCATACCGTCTTTGCAGGCACGTTGGTATCGGAGTGCCACTCATTCCAGGGCGCCATCTTCTTCAATGCATCGATCATTGCCTTTTCACGGTCCGTATGGTCTCATCCTGCTTCAGCTGGCCCGGTTGATCGGGAGCCCGCGTGTAGCTGCTCTCAATATCGTTGTGTAGGGACACGGCAGCAATCGGAAACGATCCGGTATTCGTGATGCCACTGATATCAGAAGAGGCATCTTGAATCGATGCGTCTTGTACGTGCAGTCACCCTGGAATACATCAGGGTGCTTCACTGCTTCCTAGATAGCTGAATGCCGATTCGAGGAGCGACGGAGAGATATTGAATCCAGCCGTCATCATCAGCCCGAGAGACTGCGACAAAGGCCGCTTCATTGCGAGTCTATCGACCGGCCCCCAAAAATAGCTCGATTATGAGCTTGAAATAACTTCAGACATCCGGAATCCCTGCCTGTCGGAGGCCGTAAGAATCTGATAGAACTGACACGGACGTTCCATAGAGAGTACATAGTCTTGCGCGGGACGTACCTACAGTACTGATAAAATTGTTACTTGTTGAAGACTGAAGCGGCGATTACTGTGAGAAACGCATAACCACCCGTTCCGCCCAAAAGGTCAAGTGACCAAGTTGCACGTCTGCAGCTTGATCGAGGTTATATAGTGCATTGCCACTCCCTGCCGCACAGGTCGTGACAATTACGGCGATTGGGGGTGGTCAGTACACCAGGCCCTAAATTAGGGATCTCTCGTCCAAGGTCAGCTAGGTGCCGCAGGTTGTCATTCACCACTGACTCCTGAGAACCTACATGTAGCTTGATAACCCTTGGCGTTAACATGTTGTGTCGGGGGCAAGGCGGAATAATTATTATTATTAAATACGCTAGCTGAGCTGACCTAGGCTGCCCAGTTCTAGAACTTCTACATGGTAAATCATAGAGGAAAAACCCTAGTACAGGGAGGAAAACCTCTATGCTGTCGTCGCACTGTGCATCGGGCCGATTAGGCCCGACCGTGGTTCCTGTCATACAAATGCGGAATAATTATTATTGTTCGATTACTCTAGACTAGATAGGTGTGAGCCTAATGTCTAGTACATCTATTACATAAGCCGCACAGGAAAAACCCTAGTGCGGGGAGGAGCATTTGTGACGTATGTATTTATGTTCACACGGCGTATCCGTGGACCGTGATTCCACACCACACAGAGTACAAAAAACAATGCACAATATTTGTGAAGAACGCATAACCACCCGTTCCGCCCATGAGGTCAAGTGACCAAGTTGCACGTCTGCAGCTTGATCGAGGTTATATAGTGCATTGCCACTCCCTGCCCGTACAGGTCGTGACAATATTCGTCAGTACAGTACATACAGACTATGTATGTATGTATGTTCCGAATGCCTCAAATAATAGGTATGTAGCCTTCGGCTCCTATCGCGGGCAAGTCTTGGACGCCGTTGAGTGGACTTTTCCCACTTCGAGTTCTAATCAGTCGCACCTTGGTAAAGAAGGTACTACCTATGTACAAGGAACTGATCAGGCTTAAATTTGATAAGATGGTCAACTCAGCACGTGTGTTAGTTACTGTGGTCTCTCATCTCAGATCTGTCCTTGACTTAATTACCAGCTCTTGGATCACTGACTATAGGTACCTACCTACATACTCAGTCACTATGTACCAGGTACATAGTCACTTCTGATCTCCTTTACCCCTACCGAAAACGACCCTTGATCCTTGGCGGCAACGACGAATGGAGGTATTGGGATCTACCCATGCGCCTTGCGCCAAGAGAATGGCAAAGCAGGGGTGGGGCGTTGGCTAGCTTTTCTGCAGGCTGCACAGGCTGCTGTTGACCTAGGTATGTATGTACCTAACGGAGTACAAATGTAGGTACCTGTAACGTAGGTACTCGGGACACCCCACCATTGATGGCTTGGCCTCAAGTTGGCCCTCAACCAAAGACATTTATGTTCACTGTCCCGCCCAATCTCTCCTCTAAACTCGCTCGCTCGCCCTTCTCGCTCGCATCCTTCCAAAGTCTCTTGCCTCAAGCAAATCCAGCAGCTTGACGCAGAGTCGATTTATCTGTCTATTCATTCATCCCACGGCTCTACTGACGAGCTAATTTCCCAGGTTTGTTCCTTTTCTTGTTGCCACTGCTAGCCCCCACCGTTTTGGTAGCTTCTCAACCTTTGCCCCTCACCGTCCGTTGACGGAAGAGAAGTCTGTTTTTACCATTCCCATTCCTCAGACTACTCGAGCTACCTGATCAGGTCATCATAAGCTAGAATCATTATTAAAGCCCTTTTCTTTTTGGACAGAACAGACACGACACATCTCTCACAATGGCGACTAGTCAATCCCACTCGGTTAGCATCATGGCCGCGGCCCAGAAAGACCACCTCGACACCGGCGGCAGAGTCGCCTGGTTGGCTTCACTTGACACTACATATAGTCCCGAGCGTAATTATCGCCGATCTGCCATTATCTGCACGATCGGCCCCAAGACCAATTCCGTCGATGCCATCAACAACCTACGTGACTCTGGGCTTAACGTGGTCCGGATGAACTTTTCACATGGTTCATACGACTACCATCAGTCTGTTATCGACAACACGAGAGAAGCTGTGAAGTGCCATGCTGGTCGCCCCGTTGCCATAGCTCTTGACACCAAAGGCCCTGAGATCCGGACTGGAAACACTAGAAACGATGAAGATATTCCCATCTCGGCCGGCAAGGTGATGAACATCACCACCGATGAGAAGTATTCTACCAGCTGTGATACAGAGAATATGTGAGTCTTCAATTTCCCCTCCGCTAAGACAAATCGCCTTGTCATCTGTGACCCTCTACGCACTTTCAACACGACCAAGGACTGACGTGTTTCTCGAATTGTAGGTATGTCGATTACAAGAACATCACCAAGGTCATCGAGCCTGGCCGTGTCATCTACGTCGATGATGGCGTCTTGGCCTTCGATGTGCTCAGTATCAAGGACGACAAAACTGTGGAGGTCCGTGCAAGAAACAACGGCTGCATCTCATCGAGAAAGGGGGTCAACCTACCCAACACAGATGTCGATCTTCCGGCTCTTTCAGAAAAAGACAAGGCCGACCTGAAATTTGGTGTTAAGAACAATGTTGACATGGTATTTGCATCTTTCATCCGCCGTGCTCAAGACATCAAAGATATCCGCGCGGTACTGGGTGAAGAAGGCAAGCAGATTCAGATCATTGCCAAGATTGAGAACCGCCAGGGTCTGAACAACTTCCCAGAAATCCTGGAGGAGACCGATGGTGTGATGGTGGCACGAGGTGATTTGGGTATTGAGATTCCTGCTGCCGAAGTCTTCGCAGCACAGAAGAAGCTCATTGCTATGTGTAACATTGCCGGAAAGCCTGTTATCTGCGCGACCCAGATGCTCGAGTCTATGATCAAGAATCCCCGTCCCACCCGTGCCGAGATCAGCGATGTTGGCAATGCCATTACTGATGGAGCTGATTGTGTCATGCTGTCTGGTGAAACGGCCAAGGGCAGCTACCCTTGTGAAGCTGTGCGAGAAATGCACGAAGCGTGCCTGAAGGCCGAGAACACCATTCCCTATGTCTCACATTTCGAAGAGATGTGCACTTTGGCCAAACGCCCGGTGAAAATCGTCGAGTCTTGTGCCATGGCCGCCGTACGAGCCTCACTTGACCTCGCTGCCGGTGGTATCATCGTTCTCTCAACCTCTGGAGAGTCTGCGAAACTGCTTTCGAAATACCGTCCTGTTTGCCCTATTTTCATGGTCACTCGAAATGCAACGACTTCCCGGTTCGGTCATCTTTATCGTGGAGTTTATCCATTCCTATTCCCTGAAGCGAAGCCGGATTTCAACAAGGTCAACTGGCAGGAAGACGTTGATAAACGCATCAAGTGGGCTGTCAATCACGCATTGGAGCTCAAAGTTCTTGCACCTGGTGACACTGTGGTCGTTGTGCAGGGTTGGAAAGGAGGCATGGGCAACACCAACACGCTGAGAATTGTCCGAGCTGACCCTGAGCACCTGGGAATCGGACAAGCCTAAAATAGAAGATGAGACACTGTATTTAATGGCGACTCCGTAGGAAAATTGAGTGGACAATGAGCCGAGGTTGCTCTTATTTGGTATCCATTGTGAACAACCACGTTTGAACACTGACGGCTGAACAGATTGCTCTTCCCATCTGAACCAGATTACTCAATGCTTTTTCGCACTTGGTACGAATATCCTAAAACTGGAAGCTAAAGAGGAGCAACAGGTGCAGCAATGTACCTACCACTCAGTTCAACCGCAACTAATAGAAACCTGTGGGCTGGCACAAGGGAGTGTAGCTCTGGCATTTCGACACCAACACGGGCTTACCACGAACCTGACTTAGTGCTTCTTAAAGTTCCTACCGCCCCCTACCTACATGCTGGACGAAGAAGTCGTTTCATCCTTGAAACAAGTCCCAATATACGAGCTTCCCCATTCGTAGATCCCACGATCGCGATCATTTTGGCTAGCCTATAGGTGCAGTCCTCGAGCAGGTTGAAGAGGGACTGATGACGCCCTAAACTCAATCCAACGGTCCTTCACCGGCCCGCATCATTTGCTTCCCTGTGCGTTTAATGGTGTCCTCAGTTCAAAATCTGGCAAAACGACAACGGTGGCCATTGATTGCTCACTATCATCACAATATTTTCGTCCAAAGTCGGCAGAGTCTCCTTTGTTGCGTCGAGACTCCCATGGCGGACTTTCATTGAACCTAGGCGGTATATTTCACGTTTTCTTGAAATATTCCGTCCCAGTAAAAGTCGGCATCATATCGACCCGAACGGGCAAGGAAACGAGGTATCAGAGATGTGATGCGTAGCGTGGTCGGAATGGCATGCATTGGTATCCCCAAAGGCCCAAAGTGATGGCGCAGCCGTCTGGCCAACTTCTTTCATGGTCTTCTTTAGTCTTCTTCAAAGACTGTGCAACATGCATTTGATAGATCGACTGTGGTGCAGGCGTTGGATGACAAGTTCAGTAAGCCCTCATTCCAGATGCTTCAGCGATTCAGTAATCTCCTTCTTCCTGCTCGAAAGTCTTCTCTCATGAAGTAATTGCTTGGCTCATCCTTCTTTGTCGCTCTGTTATTGTAGAAACCCGGTTTCGATCTTTTCAGTTGAGTGTCTATCGTGGAAGCTTCAGCCGCCGCCGCCACAGCAGTTTAGCATTCTATAGAACGTTACTTTTCTAGGGAATGTGACTTCAAGCTATGCTTCCGCTGCTGGATGTTCATGGGGAAGCGCCTTCCTACTGACTCACTTGAAGCACGGTTGTATGTTGCCTTTGACTACAGTTTTGCTCCCATTCTGTTGTTCTGCTCTGACGACTCCCTTGTACTGAAAAAATGAGTGGCATAGGGATCTGTTGCACAAAAGAATGGGCGCAGCCGTCTGGCCACTCTGATGTGCTTTGTTTACCCCTATATACCCTGCGACAGGATCGCTATGAGACTGTGTTATGCAAGTTGGGGCATTCGACTAACTTTTACTCGTTACATACGAAATCAACAATTCAACTTCTACGCTTCATTATGTCTAATTATCCAGAAAATTTGCCAGCGCTTGTCGGAGGATCTTTTTGCAAACTTTTTTTTCCTACTCCCGATCACCGAATGACCGGTCTTCGAAGCTCCGCTTGGTGATAGGATGGACCAGACTCAGCTTTGGGACAGAGCTTGCGACCATCGAGTTTTCACCTCGCCGTTATGAACGTTAGGGATTTGGCCAGACACGGCAAGAGTGCATATGTAACCCATTATACACCGTATCTAACCCGTGGCACAAATGATGCAGAAAGCAGACAGTTGTGAACTTGTGATGCCAGTAATGTAGCCTTGAGCCGCAAAGACATCACCAAATCATATGATAGCAGAAAGTTTATACAATGTGCGCCAATATAAAGATGCGATTCAAGTCGGTGCATGACGTGAATCCGAATACCTACACCTGTGCCCTTGGTACCTGCGTAATGTGTAGGCAATTTGACCTGTGACACATCACCAGCGCGGCATCTGATAAACACAAGTTCCTGGCCCCGCTTTATGATATGTAAGAAATACCTCTCAACGGTCATTCAACAGCTTTCGACTGCTGATTGCCAAATTTGTAGCAAACTTCCAAGTGCCCGCGATGCGGGCCTCATCCCCCCTGACTTGTTTCGAGTATTGAGAACCACGGAGCGGTCCGATAGAGCCGCGTCTCTACTTCGACTTCGACGCAGCCTTTTCGGCTTGGGCCCGCTCATAGATCCAGTCGTTCAACCCGTTCTTATTCCTAGAGTTTTGCCTACGTCAGAGTCTGAAGAAATCCGAGGTACTGCACAATAAGATTACCCACCTCGCAATCTCTATGGCGTAAAATTGCATTCGCGGGACTATAAATAGGGAGTGTTAGAGGATAAGGTACTAGGCACGGTTGATCGAAGTGATATAGAGTTCCTACCAAAAATAGTATTGCTCTCCTCGTACTCCATCTTGGAACTATTTCGAACCATGGTTCCAAAGTTGTAGTCATCGATCTTCTTCTCGTACGCCATCATGAAGCTTCTCCAGCGCCCCTTTCCATCCTTGCTCTTCATTTCATCTTCATCAATAGTGGCCTCGGGATTGAATTCGGGAAATGCTTCTTTGAGATGGTCGTATATCTCATCGTCCAATTTTGTAAGTCGCAAACTTGAGCCTTTAACCTTTTCAAGAATTGACCAGTATGTCTGCATATGTTGAACGACTGCCCGCAGTTTTAGCGAGCAGGATCATTCGCACGAGCGTATGCAACGAATAATTGTCGGCGTACCTTTGACAGCAAACTGCTTTTCCATCTATGTTTCAATCGTTAGGGTCAGCGTCGAAATTGAGGCTTGGCCACGTCAAGGTCATCACGCACATCCTCCATGTTTCCTGCTTGCTCCGCGTCGAAGCCTTGGGGCACATGTCCCCCCGAGACAGACATGCTCTCCATTGGATCCATTTTGGTGATGGTATGCTGCGGTTGATCGTCTTAAAGTTCCCGGGGCACGTTTTGCGATTCTACCTTATCCAAAGTTGAGAGAAATGGCAGTTCAAGCAATATCACTGCAGAGGCCACGAAAAAGTGATGCGATCGAATTCGTCCGCCTACCATCGTGGGGTTAAGCCGACTTTGGAAATTTTGTTGGAGGGGGGGCTATGACATACGTACCTGTACGGAGTAAGTACATACCTGTAGGTACCTTAGGTATGTACCTTGTACCCACCTAGTGTTGACTGTTGAGTAGAGCACTCGACCTTGGCACCCTCATCACTTGCATGTTGCACATTCTGTACAGTATACCTACCTACATATGTACCTGTATGTAGTTGGAATCAGTCTTATTCGACCTCACCTGCTTTTCAATTTCAAGACAATAGGTACCTAGCTAAGATGTAGAACTGATTGGCCACGCACTGCTCCTGCGTGGGTGCTACGCAGCACTCTGTCTGCATGTCTGGATTACCTTGATCCCTTTGTGCTACGACACTTTGCTAATCATAAGCAACACCAACATGTTCCTCGACAATAGTAAGACCGCACAATCTCACAATTTGCATAGTATTATTCTCAGGACCGGCGATCACAAGGAAGAATTAAATTTTAATTTGGCATGCCTCACTGCA
Source organism: Claviceps pazoutovae (assembly GCA_018360065.1). Lineage (NCBI taxonomy): Eukaryota > Fungi > Ascomycota > Sordariomycetes > Hypocreales > Clavicipitaceae > Claviceps > Claviceps pazoutovae. Next base: position 9,132 of record SRPO01000248.1, read on the forward strand.
AAGAAAACATAGCTTCCGCGGGAAGTCCCACCGTCATCATGAAAATACGACATATTTCTTCTCAATATCGAGGTGGTGTATGGTCGATCCACGCTTTCGCCGGACAGACTCTATTTCCAGTTCATTGAGCGATCGTTCATTCAGCTATGCATCTCAGGCGTATCTTATCCAGCTCAGACCAAAGTGTTGATTCGGCTGACGGCCCAAATCGGCCGGGCTCCCGTAAGGCCATCACTCTTTGCCCTTGGGCGAGTTTGTTTGCGTTTACAAAGAAGACTCATGTGGGGATTCTCTTAGCTGCGCTCGCAGCAGCTGCTTGTGTTGCATCCCTTAGAACAACCTTGTCGGTGTTATTGGGGCGTATATTTGGAGTCATATCTCAGCTCGGAGATGAATCACGTTCCGGACAATCCGCCACTGCGGAGATTTCAAAGTACTGCATTATCTTCGTAGGACTCGGCTTCGGTAACTGGGTGGCAAACAGCTCCTTTCTCACCTTTTGGATGATATTTGGCGAGCTTCAGGTCATTGAAGTCCGGAAAGAGGTCACCTCTTGTCTGCTGTCTAAGAAAATTGAATGGTTCGGACACCTCAGAGATGGCGTCGAGGGCCTGCACATCAGAATTAATACGTAGGTCCAGGAGCCAGCAGACTTGAAAGACAGCATGTTAGCCATTTCGGGAGTCTCCTAGCTAATTTGAGTCTTCAACAGACAGACGCACGATCTCCAGTCAGCATTGTCACAAGTGTTGGGTTGGGTTATATGTGATACCATCAGCTCATGTGCTTCCCTTGGCATCGCGTTATATTATTCATGGAAACTGACCCTGGTACTCTTGTCTACCCTTCCCGTTTCGTTCATGGTACTTGCTCTATCTACTCGCAATCTCGACTCCGACGTCTTGCTTCAGAAACAGTGGTTGCAAAGCGCTTCCTCAGTCGCCGCCTCTTCCCTCAGTGGCATTGACATTGTCCAAGTATTTTCTGGCTCAGGTCGAGAAAAGAGACTCTACGGCCGTGCTCTGAGACTTGCCGCATGCCACTTCGTGTCACAAGTTCGCTGCAACTCTATTCAAAGGGGATATGTTGCCTTCTGGTCGATGTCCATTTTCGTGCTGGGATTTTGGTATGGGCTCGGTCTGATCGAACAAGGTCTCTCGCCCGGACACGTTGTGACAACATTTTTTGCAGTGATCACGGCACTTCATGGATTCGAATCATTCGCTAGCCATTGGCTCGTGCTATCCAAAGGAAAGTCCGCTGCTCAATTTCTCCAGAATCTGGCTCGGTCAGAGCAGGTTTCAGATGCCTCGGGCCGTTATAAGGGCCATGTCAAATTGCATACATGTGCTGGAAATCTTCATCTGGACCAGGTAGGTTGCTAGTCTCGATGGTGCTTCATATTCCCTGACTCAGACTGACAATGAGCGAAGGTCGAATTTGCCTATCAGACAAATGCCAAACACATAATTGTAAAGGGAGTGACTATGAAAATCCCGCCAGGCCAATTGACGTTTCTGGTAGGAGATAGCGGGTCAGGGAAAAGCACACTATGCAGCCTCATGGCCAACTTGCTCACGCCTATTGCCGGAGACGTGCTGATCGATGAATGTTCTATTAACCAAATCCAGCCAGGCTGCCTGAGCAGGCATGTTTTGTTAATCGATCAGACCAGCTGTGTCATTAACGATTCTCTCTTCAACAATGTGGCATTTGGGTCTACGTGCCCACAAAATGTCTCGGTGACGGAAGTTCAACAGGCTTGTGCTTTTGCCAAACTGGAGTTCACGGTATCGCAACTTCACAGCGGGTTAGCTACCATCGTCGGCTCAAAGAGCCCAAACCTCAGCGGTGGACAGAGACAAAGGCTTGCCTTGTCACGGGCTTGGATTCGCGACCCCGCGATACTGATACTTGATGAGCCAACGAGTGCTCTGGATCCTGCCAGCCAACTTCTAATCATGAATGCCATCAGAGAATGGCGCAAGGACAAGACCACAATAATTGTTACACACGACATGTCAAATATAAGAGACGAAGATTTTGTCTTCATCATAGAAAGTGGTATGATCAATCGACAAGGACGCATGCGAGATCTTCAAGACGCCGCTTCAGTGCCCTTCGTTTCACTTCGGCGCAGTACATCGGATCAAGCAGGCATCGAGTCGGCTTCAAATAGACTGAATCATTCTTCGGAAAAACGAACTTATGCTTTGACCGAAGTCCTCAGAACAGACCTTCAACGCGCCGCATCAACTTCATATTCATTTCAGATAAAGGGAATGCGCAAGAGCTTCATCGATAGCTGGCACATAGCAGATGATTTGTCAAGAGGGCAACAACAGTTTTCAGCTTACTTGGACAGACACTTCTGTACAGCTGACCCAAGCTTCTCACTTGAAGGGCCTGAATCCCGTGAGGAATCAGAGTTTATTTCAGGGCAAAGAAGCGGTAGCTCCATTATCCCATCTGATTCGAGTTCCAGAGAGGGAATTTCAATGACGATGCAGGTTGGCTGCAAGAATGACATTGCGAACATCGAAAAGCAGACCACACCCCCAGACACGTCGCCATGTTACTCTATTCGAATACTAGCTTCCACCGTATGGACATCTCTGGGCCTCAAAGATCGTTTTTGTTTCTCCTTGGCTCTCTTGCTCTGCCTGCTATCTGCAGCTTCGACACCTGTGTTCTCTTTCTACCTGGCCAAGTTGATGGGTGCGATGTGGTCCAGGACAGACAAGCTCCAACAAGGGCTCAGGTGGGCAATGTATCTCATCGGGATTGCCATAACTGACGGCGTTTGCACTAGCGGAGGCCACTTTCTGTTCGAAAAGATTAGCCAGATATGGGTTGATCGACTTAGGCAAGACATCCTTGGCAGGGTGCTGGACCAGCCGAGATTGTTGAGATGTCATGCGACACGAGACATTACGAAACAGCTCAATCGATGTCTTGACAGAAATGCTGAAGAAATGCGCATCATAATAAGCAAACTTTTGCCGGTTTCACTAGTCGCGGTGGCAATCCTGGGCATATCCATTTCATGGGCAATGACAATGTGTTGGAAGCTTGCACTGGTCGCGCTCGCGCCTCTGCCTCTGTTTGTACTGGCTATCAAGATGTACGTCAGAGTCAGTTCAAAGTGGGAGCACAAGAGAAATGAAGCTGCTTCGGATTCCAGCGCCACATTGGAAGATGTTCTGCTTAACTCCTCCTTCATTCGAGCCTTCGGATTAGGCCCGTACTTTGATGGAAAGCAAGGTGCTATGGCAAAGAAAGCTTGGCAAATAGGACTTCGAAGAGCGCTCTACGCCAGTCCATGGTTTGGACTTTACCAGTCCATCACTCTACCTCTCATTGCACTGATATTCTATTACGCCACGTCCCTAATATCGCAAGAAACACGCGATATAGACATAAACGATATTGTCCAGGTTGTAAACCTTCTTCTTTTTAGCATCGGCACGTCCCTGGAGCTTCTGAACGGGCTTCCCCAGCTCACGGCCGCACGCGTGGCAGCAACAGAACTTCTCCGTTATACGAAGGTGACAATGAACGCCGACGCGAGCGAAGGAACTTCAGTACGGCCCGACTCTCCATTGCCAGTCCAAATGAGAGGTATAAACTTAACCGCTGCTCAAACTTCCACCAGGATCCTGAGAGACATAAGTTGCGATATAAATCCAGGCTCGTTTGTAGCCATTGTTGGGCCATCTGGCAGCGGCAAAACCACAATGCTGTCACTTCTCCTCGGTTTGACTACACCGGACATCTCTTGCAAGACTAATGATCATACCCCAGAAATTCCACTTTGTTTTGGAGGTATTCCGTATCCCATTCTCGACATGCAACACGTGCGCTCAAGAATGGCGTATGTACCACAGCAGCCATTCTTGTTTCCGACGACCATTCGAGATAACATTGCATACGGCATCTCCACTGCATGTCCCATGTCTGTCCAAGAAGCAGTGACCCAGGCTGCGAAAGCATCAGGCATCCACGATTTCATCATTTCGCTCCCCGATGGATACGACACAGTCGTTGGCGACGGGGGACAGGTATTGTCGGGTGGGCAGGCTCAGCTAGTCAACATAGCTCGCGCGCTGGCGAGGCGGCCTCGTCTTATCATCCTAGACGAGCCATCGAGTGCTCTGGACCCGGAGAGCGCTGCGCATGTCCGCGAAACCCTGGCCTTGTTCACCCGATCGTCTAGCTGGCAACAAGATGGCATGGCCGTCGTCGTAGCAACTCACAGTATCGAGATGATGCGAATAGCGACAAAGGTTTTGGTCTTGAATGAAGGCTTCACGGTCGAGCAAGGAACATACGGGGATTTGATGGCAAGGCGACGGCATCTGTGGAGACTAGTCAATCAGCCAAAGGAGAACATATTTGCTCCAAATGACACTTGACCTCCCTCATTGGGATCCGAGTCTGGTGCTCAATATCATACAAGAGCACTTTCCCTTATGAGCATCGTGAACGACATAATACGTACTTTTTCTTTGGACATGTATAAATTCTTGCAAGGCCTATAATTAGTCTTGATATGTGATGTGTAAATGCTATGCCGTCGCGGCGAAGGTGGTGGAAAACCCCACTTTCACACTCCACGTATATACTGTTCCATAAACTGGCGAAATTTTACAACTTGATTGTTCAATTTGCATGTCTCATCTCCGCTTAGATCGCAGGAAAGTCTCCCAAGTCACGGAGGGCCTCTGGGGAGTGACGACGGACCGTGGTCGGGTGGGCTCTACCCATACATGTGTTGCTGGTCGTCTTTGCCGTCTTGCTAGCTGTTCCTCTTCGCCAGAATTAACATGCATGTACTTCATGAGAAATTCGTCTTGGCTGGGCGGTATGTCAAGATTAGTCCTCAGTTGGAGGATAGAGTCGTCTCGTAATGTCTGAGGGTGTAATTCCAGTTTGTGCTTTGTGCCAGTTGGGCGACCCAGGCGAGCGGCCTGTATCAGAGCTTGAAGATCTACGGGTGCTTCATCATTACCGCCCGTTGATTCTGTCAGAGCCTCGGATATTTGAGCTTGGTTTGTTGAAATTTCGCTTCGTGTGGAGCGACTTGCTCGACAATCCGGAGTTTTGATATCGATATTGACACGAGTTGCGCCCTGTGAGCTCGTGCGTATTTTCGTCGCGTTTCCAATCGCCTCTTGTCTGTTTCGGGTGTGAAGAACAGACAAGCAGAAGCACCAGTTTCTAAATGGCAGGGTGAGCCAGCGAAGAAACTGTCCTACCTTTTGGAAAATGGATGCAACGTGTCTATCGGGAATTTGGCGGATCAGAGCGCCAAGCGGAAGCGTCAATCCTCCAAACAGCAAGCTCCATCCCCATTGCGCGCCCGTTAAGGGAACGGTGTCGAATGCTTCACCACCTTTGAAAATGATGACGAATTGACCAACAATTGTGAGCATTTGGACACCAATGAACCAAGGATTTCGAAGAACTCCCTGGTACCATATGTCGAGCTTGTTGTCAACCCTTCGGCAGTTATGCTGGTTGAAAAACTGCATCCAGACGTAGATGTTGAATACCAGAGTTTGTAGCGATTCGATCTCGGCCTCAGTCTGCGGATCAAAAATTTCCCATTCGGCATAATGTACAGCGAAGACAACAGCCAACTGATATAGTGATTGGCCAATAATCATTTTCCACATCGTTATATTTATGATCGGAGCATTCCGTGCCTCTGGCTTTCGTTTGAGGAAGTCTGGTGACGGGTGATCTGTAGCTAATCCTAGCGATGCAAATATATCCATGATGAGATTAATCCACAACAACTGGACTACTGTGAAAATGGAGTCGCCCACGAGTTCGGAAGTTATTGCAAGTATGCCAGCCGTAATGTTGATGGTGAATTGAAACTGAGGTACTTTCCTCATCAGCCTACTTCATCCGTTTCAAATCCGTAGCCAGAGTAGTTGATTGTCTTTTTGATATATTACAGGGACTTACTTGACAAAACTTCTTCACGGCATCGTTGATCGTGCGACCCCAGCTTAGCGCCTTGACGATGGAGGCAAAGTTATCATCGAGAAGAATAATAGAAGCAGCTTCCTTCGCGACCTCTGTGCCCTGGATACCCATCGCAAACCCAACATCTGCCGCCTTGAGAGCCAGTGCATCGTTTGTGCCGTCTCCCGTCACGGCCACAGTCTCGTTCATAGATCGCAAATGAGAGACGAGAAGCAGTTTGTCTTCCGGGCTGGACCTGGCCAGAACTTGGAGGCGAGGAATGACAGCGTTCCGCTGTTCGGAGCTAAGACTGCGAAACGTTGGCCCATCCATTGCAATGCCACCACTGGAGTAAATACCACATTCGCTGGCAACAGCCGCGGCAGTAATGAAATTGTCTCCCGTGACCATGCGGACGAACACTCCAGCGTCTTGGCACTTCTTGACCGAATTGATGACCTCGAGCCGTAATGGATCGCGTATTCCGAAGACGCCGATGAAAATCAAGCCTGACGCAAGCCACTCAAGATTTATGGAAGCTGGGTCATCACTGGGATGCTCGATCACTTCAGATTCGTCAAAATCTTTGTAAGCAATCGCGACAGGGCGAAGCATTCTGGCAGCGTATTCCTGAATGATGTCCCGAAACCGACACCTGTCTTCTTCGGACAATCTAGCAGTCGTCAGCTGGTACGTGTGATCTTCAACGACAAAAGCACAATACTCGAAGATAACTTCAGCCGCGCCTTTGATAAGGAGCCTGTATCTCCCAGATGAGAGCCTAATGAGAACTGCCATCCACTTTCGCGAAGACTCGAAGGGGAGCATAACAACGACAGGTGTTTTGGCTCTTTCAGTTCCCAGAAGCCCCATGCCGAGATAGTCTCGACTAAAATTCAGCAACGCTGTTTCCGTGCTGGACCCAAAATAACTGGAAGACTCAGAACTGTCGCTTTCAAAAGCGGTGGAATTTAATGCGATGCTATCTTTGATTATACACTTGACTTCGGAAGACATGGCTGCTACAAGCGAAGCTGACCCGTCTGCCCTAGCGATGGTGAAATTTGGCACCGACTGCCCCTTTTCAACGGAAGGTGCATCCATGTCATCGAAAGCACCGTCGAGAGCGATTCGGCCGGCGACGACTGTCATTTTATTCTGCGTGAGGGTCCCCGTCTTGTCAGAGCAAACGCACGTAGCGTTGCCCATGACCTCGCACGAGCGAATGAGCCGGACCAGATTGTTGTCTCGAAGCATGCGCGTCGTAGCGAAGGCCAGAGCCACAGTGACATTTAGCGCCAGCCCTTCTGGAACTGCAATAATTACTACAGTGATAGACAGGATAAGAAGTTGCAAAAAAGCCTCCGCTTTGTTTGATGGCCCCTCAATCTTCATTGACTTCAGACGTAACAAGAACCGAATGAATAAGATGACGAAAAAGATGGCGCCAGCGATGGCGCCGAAGACGATGAGCTGCTTGCCAAGTCGCCCCAACTTGGCTTGCAATGGCGTTTCTTCGATATCTTCATGTAAAGACATAAGAGTGCGACCGTACGTGGAATTGACACCAACTGACAGAACGAGATAGCGTCCAACACCTCGTGAGACTGTTGTTCCACTCAGAATAAAGGGATCGGCAAGAACAGCATGAGACGCGTAGTGGTCGCCAGATACAGTCTTCTGAACCATGCCAGATTCGCCGGAGATAGAGGTCTCATTGATGTAAAGGCCACAAGCCTGAATTAAAACGCCATCAACCGCGATAACTTCTCCTGCTTCAATATGCATGATGTCCCCTACCAGAACCTGAGTAATGTCGACTTTTTGCGCTCTGCCAGATCTGAAGACTGTCACCTCGCGATGCTTCTTACGATCGTTGAGCTTTTTGAACTTGTGGTCCTTTTGCCAGTCGTTGGCAGCGCTGGCCAAGACAATGACGACAATAGCAATGACAACAGTCACGCCTTCAACCCACTCGATGTTTGAGGATCCTTCTTCTGCCGTGACAGACTGGTAGATACCAACGGCCAGAGAAATAAAGGCCGATATTGTAAGAAGAATGAGCAGCTTGTCATTGAAAGCGATCCACATGAGCTTGAAGAATGATTTTTGCCTCCGGCGAGGGTGGCGATTTGTCCCAAATATTCGTTTTCGATCGGCGAATTGAGACATAGGATTGCTTCCAAGTCGAAGAGCATGATGTATATGGGGCATCGCCGTCGGCGGCGAAATGTTCATCAAAGCAGCAGGACGGGATTCTCGGCCGGCGGCCACCGCTTCGTCGAAAGAAACAGAGCCATCGAGTTTGGTTTCATCGACACTGAGACCAGCGGCGATATCAGTCCGGAGCCCGGCTGCAAGACCACGAAGACCGCCAAAGAATTCCAGAGCTTCGAGGCTGCGCAAGGTAAGGAGTTTATGCAACTGCGAGGGCGTGAATGCGAAATTGTTGAAAGATATGGGAGAAGGCTCGCGCAGTTCCTCAGCTAAAGGTCTGGAATTTTGGCCTGCTGAGCCATGATGGTAATGGGACTCATGGCGCTGTGTTGAGTATGTATGATTTGATTCCATCAAGGCACAGCCTTGTCGGCAGCCTCCTCTGGAAGCGTTTGGATACACTCAATGACTCAGAGTTCTCGAGGCTTCACGTGGCGAAAGTGCGATTGTTCCAGGGAAGCATAATTATATGAAATCGCGACGTTCCAGTTACTGATGTTGTAGAGAGGAAGAGGCGAGGGAGGTACTCGTAGTCGGCCCAAGCTCGATCTATTACATACTTCGCAAAAAGGTCGCGGGGCCGGATTGTACTTTGCCGAGAGTGGGAGGGAAATTCGACATCTGATCGTAGGAAAATTATCCAACGCACAAAGATCTGCGCGCTGGCAGATGTCAAGTCCGATTCGTCGACACGTTATGATGCTGAGTTTGGCGTCTCCCCGGCGCCAGGTGCAGGCCTATTGCAGTTGCCAAGGCCGGGCTGTGAGTTCAGAATGGCCCACTGTCCACATGCTAAAACATCGCAGTGCTGAACATGCATGTACATAATACTAACACGGTACTCCGGAGTCCGTACCTCAGGGCGTCAAAAAGGAGAATTATGGCAAGCTTCAATCCAAGATGTTATGCCACGTGCCTTCGCGGATGCAAGGTACTGTAGCAAGAATGTAGCTTCCGTTCCTCCTTCTTTTCTTCCTGACTTCCTTCCGCCCTCCTTCCCTCTTCCTTCTCCGTCCTTCCAGCCCTCCTTCCGTTCTTTCGGTCTATCTTTCTTTCCCTCTGCGCCAGACAGGGCTAAGTTACCTGGTAATTAGCTTGGCAGCGAGCTTGGCACTCCTCGTCACGAAAAAAAGCCACACGAACACGGGTGACAGGAGGGTGGGTGGTCTAATGAGAGGCAACAGCTGTGTGCTCGGTACACGTACGGAAGAGATTGGAACGGAACCAAGTGCAGGCTTTTAACGCCACCCTTCTTCTTCTCGCGAGACGTCTCAGCTTTCAAGCCTATTTATCGGTTCGCTGAAATCCAGAGATTGCGACACGGACGTAGAGCGTCAACGCCTCCGCGGCATTCAACCGACTTTCACCTTCTCGCGTGACGAGGTTCCGAAAAGCGAGTGCGAGCCGTCAATTTGGTCGCATCCAGAGAATAAGGTCCAGTTCCGCGTCGGGTAAGCTATCAGTCTAAGGAGGCGAGCAAGTGCTACGCCGGCCTTAGTTGTGGTCCCTCTGTCCCAAATACCTAGCGACCCGATCAGATTTGCCTTGACCTGGAGAATGAGATGGATTCCTCGGCTTTCTTGCCTCTCAGTTGAGTGCAAACATGGCTCCTGGTCGGTCAATTTGCGCAACCGAGCTAGGCATCCCACGTGTGTGTATCCAGCTTGCTCAGCTGCGAGCCATGTTCAACCCAGACAACGTACGTAGTCATGGCCTGCTCCAGAGATGGAATTTGCGATGGGAAAGCTCGCGACTGTTTTCCCTCGCCACGGAGAGAAAGTACGGGCGATGTCTTGGGGTGACAAGAACGGTCTCAAGCATAGGTGTAACAGAACTTGCTTTAACTTTCTATCCTGTGACGGGGGTACGCCTTCCAACATACTAGACATCGTTTTGAAACAAAGCGACGCTGTAGCCTGTACCACAATTACACCACTTACTGGAATATAAATATCTTCTACTCCTCGGTGGACTGAAGTTCGATGCTTTGTCTCGAATAATATAACAATATTGTACTTCGATGAGGTAGAAGGGTGCCTACCTTTGGGAATTCATTCAATTTGTTCACTTGATCCCGAACGACGAATAATGTTGATGCGAGTGCTCTCCATACTCAGTCTCATGACGCCATGTTACACTTCGCCGCCTAGCATCCGCGATGACACAAATGGCTCTATAGCACCACGAGTAGTGGTTGTATCCATGGTCAGTCTATGTGGCACTTTTTTATTCCGCAATCTGTCAACATCTACTGAGTATCATCCCGGATAGTGGCATCCAGAGGCACAAATATGGTATAGTCGATTCCAGGAATCAAACCTGGGAAATCTCACCGCAAGGTCAACGCCCGTTGCCGGACTTTCAATGCTATTCCCACAGGTGTTTTGTACAGAGACGGGAATTGTGTGTCAATTGACACTGGGGGAGGGGGAAATCAACTCCGCTGCGTCCATGATGGCCTTTGTCCTATCCAACAAGTTCGATCTCCGCAGGACGTATTTTCTCTTTGCTGGAATTGCTGGTGTTAACCCTCACCTTGCCACAATCGGCAGTGTAGCCCTCGCCCGCTACACAATCCAGGTTGCTCTGCAGTATGAAATCGACCCTCGCTCACTCCCCGAAGATTGGCCAACAGGGTACATTTCCTACGGACGAAATTACCCCCTCGAGTATCCGGCCATCACATACGGAACCGAGGTGTTCGAAGTAAATGATGCGCTCAGAGAAGCAGCGTACTGTCTTGCATCCAAAGCAAAGCTCACAGATCGAAGTAGCCCGCAGCGATACCGCTCGAAGTACTCTGGCCCTGTCTATCACCATGCTATGGCTTCCAGAGCCCCCAGTGTCGTGAAATGTGACATTGCGACAAGTGATGTGTACTATTCTGGGACAAAACTCGCCATTGCATTTGAGAACACCACTCGCTTATGGACCAACCAGACTGGTACATACTGCATGAGTGCCCAAGAAGAGAACGCAACGCTAGAAGTCATGGTCAGAGGCGCCATTGAGGGTTTAGTTGACTTTTCACGCCTGATAATACTGCGAACTGGTACGTAATACACGCCCAATGATCGCTAAAGCTCCCATATAACATGAATGCCCCGTGTTTGGAAGCCGCTTGCGACTGACGTACATCGAAACTCATAGGCTCCAACTTTGATAGACCGCCCCCAAATCTAACAGATTGGGAACATCTAACCAGGACTGATCAAAACGGCTTCATCATCGCTATTGACAACATCTTCAACGCTGGCATTGAAATCGTCAAGGGGATTGTGGCGAACTGGACTTGCATCTACAGTCGCGGCATCAAACCCAGTAATTATGTGGGCGACATATTCGGCAGCCTCGGAGGGGATCCAGATTTTGGGTTCGGAAGCTTGACAGGCGGAAAACGAGTCGCACCGGCTGAGAGTAATGACATGAGCCTGGCTACAGTTGAGATGGAAAGAAGGGCACGGTTTGGAGCACGAGCAATGCTTAAATGAGAGCCTAGCATTGAAGCTATGTAGTAAATCATCAGGATACGTATTTCTTTTCATAGAATTGCTTGAATGCTCGATTCCTTTTCAAGGATTGAAAGTAAATTACAAATTGGGATAAAAAATCAAAAAAATCTCAAAGGATGAGAGTACAAAACGCTGATGAAATTGTTAAAATGGAAGTAAAAAAAAGGACCAGGCGCTTCAGAGTTCTTAGGAATGAAATTGGAGAGAAGAGGGCTTGAGCCTTGATAACAAGTGACAAGGGAGACAACAGCATTGAGGTTACATTATTCCACAATGCCTATTGCGGTGTAGGAGAAATTCAAATACGACTCGACAAGCTCACCGTGTCCCCAATCCCCTCAAAATGACGGTAGAGCACAGCACATAGAGTCACTTGAGGGAAGAGAAGATCGAATGACAAATGAGGGAACACTTCTCGTGTCCTACAACTTTGCGGGACTGGACTGTATCTTACCATCCAAATCATTGGAGCCACTCATCCTGAGGACGTCCACCGCAAAGCATGTTCCAGCGACGAGCAGCCCATAGTATGGCAAAGTGAAAGCCGAGCATGAGCGCTCTGAAACCAAGATTGAGCCACACATGGTCGCCGAGTTGAGGTAGATGACCGTTCCTTCCGTGACTGCTCGTGGGAGGCCAGCTCACATGTAGGACAGATTTTGGCCATCCTAGTTCCAACGCCGCTAAAGCTATCAACGGGAACCCGACCTCTATGCTTGCCACATAAGGCCAACAAGGTTGGGATAGAGTAAAGAGCTTCAGAAAAAAGACTGCCAAGCGAGTGACAGACTCGATTACTTCACTTCCTACGTCGACTCCAGACGCGACGCGATGGCCGACGATCCTCAGCTGATAACGGAGTTCTTCACCTCGCGTCCGAGGTGGCGCCATCAGGAGTGGAGGAGTGGCCGACTGAGTCGAATCAGCGGCCGCCGTTGTGAACTCTTCCATAGACAGTGATTTGTGTTGGCTGGTTCGTTCCTGCTGATGCACACTGCTAGCTCCGCGACCGAGGTGCTCAGGTTCCCTGATTGCCTTTGAGGGCGGCAAGGGCGATTTCAATTCCTGAGACGCTCTTCTACCCTCTGAGAAATTTGCAGTGACACTAAGATTTTCGTTTTTTAGCAGTGTTCGTCCTCGTAGGCTGTCCTTCCTAAGATCTGATTCAACGTCAGCCTTCATAAGCCTCAAGAGCGAGTGCCACGATTTGGCCAAGCGTTTACCTGAGACCGGCGTCCCGGATGGCGCTGGAGATTCAAGATTTTGAATACGGTTACCTCTGAGTGTTGGGGAGTTTGCGGGCGTCCATTCGTTCTTTGTTATGTTGTCAAGGTTGGTTTCGCTTCTCATTGCCAGCAAGACTTCGCTCGCACTAGGACGCTCCGCAGGGTCCAAGGCCAGCAGCTTCTTGAGAAGTTTGTATAATTTGGACGGTAAATCGGGACGCTCCTGGCGCTCATCCTGAAAACCCTGCCAATCTGCAATTTCAGCTCGTAGCTGATCAATGTCTTCAAGCTCCTCCTGGATGGCGTTGGCCCCTTGATAGGGAAGTCGCCCGAAACACATAAAGTAGAGAATCATACCAAGCGAGAACACGTCAGACTTGGTTGTGAAGTTCCCATATTGGCCCGACGCATCCAATCTCAAGACTTCCGGGGCGCAATATGAAATTGTCCCAGTAGAACCAGTCGATTTGCGGACTACATTTTCAGCTTGAACCTCACCAAAGTCGCTGATGAGACAGGTCAATTTTCCAGCCTCACTGTGGAGGAGGCAGTTGCTAGGTTTCAGATCACGATGGATGTAATTTGCGCCATGGAGATATGCCACGCCCGAGGTAACATCTTTAAATAAGGAATAAATTTCTTCGAAGGAGAGTTGTGGCCGCGCGATAAGAGGGTCCAGGGGCATATCCGCGTGGCCTCTAGACCGTCGCCTCATTTGCGCCTTCAACTCTTCCTTTGTAGCCTCCCTAGGAGCACCACCGACGACAAACTGGTGGAGATCTCCAGCATTGCAGTACTGCTGCAGAATGAAAGCGCAAGCGACACTAGGCCCAAATCTTGTCAAGCGAACATCCTCAAGCCACACATGGCGGTAGGACACCAAATTGGGATGAGAGAGTTTGGCAAGAAGCTCAACTTCTACCAACACCTTTTCCAGCCAGGAGTGGTCGTCACCGACGGGTACCCTCTTGCAAGCAAAATGTCCCAGAGCACAGCCGTCGATTTCATGACGAACCAGCAACACGACCCCTTTGCCTCCCTTGCCAAGTGTCTTTTCTTCCACGAAAAACGTCTTGAAGTAATTCGGGCTAAATGCTTCACGTCGTATCCTACTTCTCTCAGCGTGTGGAGGCGATGCGGCCTCATGGGCGGACAATCGCGCTTTCGCTCTCAGTCGCGGTGAGGCTGCTGGAGTGGACGCGGACTGGCCCTTGGAACTTGCGGCTGATGCGGGCTCGACTAGCCTCCGGACAGGGCTCGCTGGCCTGTTGCCCAGGGTGAAGTCAAAATTCCCCGCTCTAAGCATTCTAAAGTACTCTGGGTCGACATATTCATGGCTTCTTTCAAAGGGGCGGTCGTATGGCCGCTCAGGAGACGGTGAGCGGGCCAAGGGTTGACGACATGTTGGGCATTCGGAGCCGCGAATTTCAAGACGCTGCGACTCAGGATCTCGAACCACGACTGCATTACGGTGGCGTCTAAAAGCATCGGAAGTTCCGAATATCAGTAAGATGTCACTTCTGAGTGCAAATCAAAGCGCAGAAGAAGCTTCCGTGACTTCCAGGTGCCTTCACGCCGAGGCGTCAAGGTGCTGGAGCTTGAAGGTGCTTACAGTACGATTTCCCGGCCTTCCTTTGGGTGGTAGGGTATTAGCGACATGACTCCTGGTTCTGAACCCGGGGCGGCATTTCGTATTATGATAAGGTTTTGATCACTGCGCCTGTTGCACGGCTGGAGAGCAGCGACACCGTCTGCCGGTGAGCACTTGGCTTGTTTCAATACCTACAGGCACCCGTCTATCCTTCGTTCAGACTGCAGTACCATGTGCATACTAGGTACCTCCTAGGTAGTTAGAACTTAGGACGTATGTATTGTGGGCGGACAGGAAGCGCGGGGAAGTACCTATCTCCTGCCCAGTGCCAACGTCTGTGAGAAATCGGATATCCCTACCGACCCGACCAAAAGGTTAGAACACTAAGCTGATGAGAACCAGCTTAGTGCGGGATATATAGGTACAGTGCAACGGACAGAGCGGTCGCGTAACCGTCACAACGTCGACTAACAAAAATAGAGTGCAGAGTATGTACTCACCTGGCCGTTGGAATTGGCTGCCGACAGAGTTTGTACTCTGCACGGTGTACGTAGGTACTCTGTCCCGGTACTCCGTATGTACCTCGGGAGTCGGTAGTGAAAACTAATTGCTGGTTCTGTAATCTGAACGCTGTGTACGGAGTGCAGACTCCACTCTGTGGAGACAGAGTACGTACACAGGTACGGAGTAGGTACTACGTTTGCACCAGATCTCATCGATCCATTTTTTGTCACGGATTGGTCAAGCAGTTGGCACTGTGGAGACAGGCTGTGGGTTGTGGGTCCCGTGGACGCACTGGAGGAGATAGAAGCGCGACGCGATCGCGTTATGGTTAGAGTTTTTCTTCTTTCTTCTCTATCTTTCTTGTTCTCAGTTAATACATTCGAGTCGGTAGTGTTTCGGCCTACCCAAATTCTTGTGCTGTGACATTATTACAATCGATCATCCGCCCTTTGGTTTTTTTGGTTTTACCCAATAAAACTAGCAAACCAACCGTGGGCATACTTGACATCATAGATTAAGTACATACAGAGTACTCCGTAATTTGTTGATGAAATGCGAATGTAACGGCGGAAGACACGTTATGATAATATTGCAACGGTAGGCCATACATCGTGACTCGTGAGTGAGACCGTCGGAGCATGGCTCCTGTGTAACAGTCTCTCGTTTCTGCGATAGAGCGCGGCCAAATCAATGTGATGCTGTCTTTCAAGATCAAGGGCTTGCCGCTTCATACGCTCACCAGGCCCTACCTATGTACCTGTTTCTTATATTTTCGGCGCTGCTTAAGTTGCCTCTTTGCGGTTTCTGGACCCCCTTGTTAGCTATCATCACAGCGAGCGAATTGTGCAGATCAAAGAGACAGCCTGTCAGTGCTGAGTAGTCACTGCACGCTCGTAGACTTCATGCTGAGTAGTCACTGCACGCTCGTAGACTTCATATCGTTTTTCATACGCTCTATTGTCATGTCCAGCTGTAATTTCAGCCACAGTATGTGTACAAAGAATGGATGTGCCCTTCCATGTCCGATAAAAACTTGATAGAGTATAGACTCAATCGACGTCATCTGCGCTTGTCCCACTGTCTGCAACTCTTGGCCCAAGTATGGCTTCAGCCTCCTGTAGCGCCGTTTTTTCACCATGGTATTTGTGACTACTCGTGCCACCATTTATTCCTTCGAGGACTCGCTCCGCTGCACCTTCCTCGAGTGTTCCATCATCGTTGACGTCTTCTCGCATGTAAATGGTGAATACGATGACAAGATATGCCTCTCCCGTCTCCTTGTTTCTTAGGACATATCTAAGTTCGTGTGAGCGCCTGGAAATTTTAAGTTAAGCACGCGAAACACTAAAGCACGAACGCGACCCGAGACTCTGTAGAAGTAACCTCAAAGGGCTCGAATGAACTTGCATCGGGAAATGGGCAGAATGAGACTGTCGACGACAGCATCGGACAGCTTTCGAGAGACACAAAGTCTACAGAGTTGGAGCATATAGTCGCATAGGCTGAATGGAGAAACAATAATGGGAGACTGGTCATCATACCTTAGTCCTTGGCCATCCCAATATTTTACAATGGGCAAATTATACCCGGGCAGTTTCAAAGCCAAGTTCCTGAAATCGATGTAGGGATTGTAAAAGTCCAATCCATATGCCTTTCCGTACTCAAAGAACCACTTGCTCTTGCTGTCATCTCGCAATGCCCACTTCATGCGGGCTTTACGGTCGTCCGGCATGCCTACAGCTTGCCGAGCTTTCATGCCATCTTCGTCACCGCCCTCCTCAAACCACAAGCCTCCCTTTTTGGCATCGAAGACGCCAGCACCAACATGTAGGGAATTGAAGGAGCTCAGAGCAGGGCCGTAGAGGTACGGCTTGTCTGCATATGCGTCTCCATCCAGGCCCGGATCGATCCACCATCTGACAATACTCAAAGCAGTGTTGAATCCGGGAGGCAACTTATCGCGGATAGGACGATCAAAATCATTGCCGAACTGGAGATCGCGGCCACTTATGCCTTCGTCCGCCGTTCCAACGCGGGTATCCTCGGCGGTGCGCGAAAGCTCGTCCCTGTGAGAGGCACGCCTGTGCGGGGTAAACCGAAGAGATATGCTGTATTGGTCCTGATTGTGTGCGTGTGGCTCTGTTGAAAAATACGCCGATGTAGACGGCGACCCCAGTGGGAGACCGCTGTAGTTCTGTATTCTGACATTCAACTGAATATCGGCGCTGTCGCCTTTGATGCTCGTCGGCTCCGGATTGTTCACCGGGACCTCAACATGTGTCGTTGCATCATAGCTCGGGCCTGCGGTAATCCGCAAAACGTAATTTTCCGCCATGTTGAAGGTTGGGATGTCTTGATGTATCCAAAGCCAGATGCCGTAAAGTCGCCCAACTCGTCGTGTCGTCATAACTGACGTGCCCACGTATTTTTTAGGCCCGTGTTAGCACGGGTGCCTGGTGGTGGTGACCTAGGTAGGTATGTACCTACCTACCTAAGGTAGTACATACTGTGTACATACCTAGGTATGTACCTATGGTGGTCCGGTCTCAGCATAATTAAGGATCCTTGAATTTGGGTGGCAGAACAACCTGTGATGAACTGGCCTAGGGTGGTTGCGGCACTCTAGCGTTGACAATAGAATTGTTTCTCTTGAGGAGAAAGAGAGGAGAAAAGTCCTCTCGTCCCTGATGCTATCCTAAGTACAAAGATGTGCGTGCCCCACTCTCTCGCACTAAGAAGGAGACGAGCCAAAGCTCGAATCCATGACACAACGTCCCTAAAAATCACCTCACAGGCTACAGCATTTGGTATAACAACTTCACGTATAAAGACAACGATGGAAAAAATATCCGTTTTAGTATTTCATATATCATTAAAAGCTCTAGATTTTTCTCTTCAATACAGAAGCCCCGTGTAAGCATCAAAGCGGCCGGGGAAAAGATCAGTGTGTCAATCTGATAAATGTGACGGCTCAGCGAGCTCTGACCGTTGCGCTGTACCTCTATATCCCCACTAATAATACAGTCGCGCCGCACAAATAACACAAAACTTCCTCCACTTTTCCACGCGACGCGTCAATTTACCTTCATTCACAAACCAACCCATCGTCTTTGAGCAGCCATGGAGACGCCAGAACGCCCTTTAAAACCATTCAAAAAACATTCGACGCCACGCACTAGGAATCACGTGTGGTCAGCCCTTACCGCAGGCAAATCAGCCACACAGATCGCTCAAGACGAGGGAATTCTCCCAAGCCTCGTATATGGCATTAAAAAACGCTTCACAAAACAAGACTGGGGGATTTCACGGAAAGGGCGAGGACGTCCGAAAACGCTATCGAAACATGATTTGCAACATATTCAGGCATATATAAACCAAAAACCATTCACTACAGCCAGAGAGCTTATGGAAACATGCGCTCCTCATGTTTCTACGGACACAATTGCACGACACCTCAAGAAAGACGGAGTCATGCATCGCAAAGCCGCACAGCGCCCATTTTCAACTGAAGAACATGCTCAAATAAGACTCAAATTTGCGCTCAAGTATCGTGACAAGCCGCTTGCGTGGTTTCGTCGCGTACTATGGACAGATGAATGCGCTGTTGCGCGCGGCGATGGACAGATCCAGGCGTGGGTTTGGCGCCCTGCGGGTCAGAACTGCACCTTGAACTTGTATTTACGATAACTCGGATTCTAACCAAGGGATTGTACCCATTTTCGGCTCAAGCAATCGATTTCGATTATGTACAAGCTATAGTTAAAAAAAAATCGACATAGCCTTATGTTTTGGGGTGGAATTCGCTACGGCAATCAGGGTTCTCTCGTTGTCCTTCCGGGGGACCCCGACTCAAAGAAAGGCGGCGTCACAAGCGCGATTTACCGTGATCACCTTGAAGAATACCTTACAACCATGCTCGATAGTTACACTATCTTCATGCATGACAATGCGCCGATTCACACCTCCAAAATCGTGAAAGATGCCTCGAGGAGCTAGGGGTGACTCCTCTGGACTGGCCGCCATACAGCCCCGACCTGAATCCCATTGAGAACCTATGGTCATGCTTGAAACAGCAAATTTTTCAACGGGATCCGAATATGGCCCATATGAAGAAGTCCCAGGCCGCATTAGAGCACCTCGAAAAAATTGCGACAAATGTTTGGGATGAACTCGAAAAGGAGCTTGTAAATGACCTTGTCGACAGCGTGCCTGACCGTCTTCAGGCTGTGATAGATTCCAAGGGGTGGTATACAAAGTATTGAGGCAGTCAATTGATTAAGCCTTCATGATTCTATAGACTCTGCTCAATTACGCATTTTTTA
Source organism: Claviceps pazoutovae (assembly GCA_018360065.1). NCBI lineage: Eukaryota > Fungi > Ascomycota > Sordariomycetes > Hypocreales > Clavicipitaceae > Claviceps > Claviceps pazoutovae. The sequence goes on from SRPO01000248.1 coordinate 28,480, forward strand.
CATTTTGAATGGCCAGATTGCGAAAAAGTCAAATATATAGGTGTGGTGATTCATTATGGGTCCAATGTGGTGTTGGGCGTTATTTTTGTCCATGTGAAGTCGATGCACCTGATCAATGCGTGTTTGCTGGGTTGGTCATCTTCAGGGATGCTTGAATGAGGGACCATCTTTATTATGTTGAGATTCAATGGCTTCCAGATGTGCTCAATGGGGTTGAGATCGGGCAAGTATGCCGGCCAGTCTTTTTATACGAGGACCGAAGGTATCGCTGGTGAGGTGGAACCTTCCCGAGCTGGGTCTGTACCCTATCTCCAAACGGCCATAACTCTATCGATTGCTCAGCGATTTTCTTCAAATTTTGACGAAACAAAGTTTCTAATTAGGTGTTTCTTTGAATATCAACATATCTTGGGTTTAATTTTCACTGGCGAACCGAATGGGCGTGGGCAACTCAATGCAGTGTATTCTGTGAGATTTTCCTACCCAGACAATCAATAAGCAATTCATGGGTGATCCTGCGGCCGCATCTGAATAAAGAGGCAAACACGAAATGTGCGCCTCCGCTACGCGTCGCCGCACGATTTCTTCAGTTTTGCCTAATAAGACAAACGTGTTAAGTCATCTGAGTCACGGATTTCTTCAGACGTCAATGTTTTGGATTTTCAACCAGGTTTCGTTGAGTTATCCGTCATTAAAATAAATATCATATATATTTAGGTTGGTACATCTTGCTTCGGCGGCGACGCCTTGCAGACGGCTGCGCCCACTTTTATTTCTGCAGCACGCTGCACAAGGCCATCTTGGAAATTGGTGCAAGCGAACATGACGTACGAAGCAGCTTTCTGCACCAGAACAAGAAGGGCCAAGTCACAATTAAACAATGAGACTGGCCTGATGACGTTTTCATTCCATGCTAATCACTGGCAGCTTCGTGGACAAGAGCCCACCTGGTCGGTTGGTAATTATCAGAGTTTGCAAAATTAAGGGAGCGACATCAAGGGGTCTCTCATTCCGCAACACTTGTTTCAACTCCAAGCCTTGGAAGTCAGCCAGGAATTTGATCCAAACACGACGCTCGTTGAAGCCTGGCCGCTGATTGTCAAAGACCATCGATCACGTCGCATCGGACTTCTCAGATTTACGCACAAGCAGACGCCTAGGTATTGCGCGATACACCCGCTGCAGCCAGGAGTCCAGGACGAGGCTATCACGTGTCATGTCGAATCATAGCAGCTGTTGACTCACAGCGCCGGCAAGATGATTGGAGAATCTGCGAGCGAGTCCCTGTTCATCCGCTTCTGGATTATTTGTTTTCGCTATATGCCCGTTCTCTACATCGTGTCCTTCGTCAGTACCTTTCTTTTCCCAACCGACTCGAATTCGCTTCGAAAACTCAGGGTCGTGTTGCTGTTTTTGCTCGTGGCCGAACTGTTGTTCTTCATTTCCGTGTACGCTCCCCATAAGAAGAGGCTACGTCGAGCTGCCCGTCACCCTGTCGCAGCAACGCCAGGAGAACGGAAGGCTTTGTTCGAGAAGTGTGTCGCAAATACCTCTCAGCCCGAGAAATATATAAAATGGTGGTTTTTAGGTGCCGATTTGAAAGACATTCGACATGACAACCTTAGGGAGTTCTTTCTATGGGCTTTTTTCGACATGGACATGGAAATGCAATGCCAAGGCCCGGAAGACATCGCTCAAGATGTATGGCAGGAACTCGACGAATACATAGTATTGACGGAACAGCAGCTTGGTCTACAGTTCCGCGAGGGAAGGGGGCCGGCGAAATGCTTGCGTCTTACGTTTGACGACATACACTCTACATATAGATGCCTGCTATGGTACTTCATCATGTTTTTACTCGACATGGCCACACACGCCGCTTTGTCTTGGCATGGATTCTGCTACTATGCTCGTTCATTCGAAGAATCGTCGGCGACGTTTCCACCTCGCCCGCAAGAGTTATTTGCGACATACCGCTCACCTGTGCCGAAATTGGGATACTGGTTCAAGCCTCATTCTTGTCCAACTCAGAGGCCACTCATCTTCTGGCATGGCATAGGAGTCGGTCTCTGGACCTATGTGCCGTTCCTCATACAATTGAGCACCACAGCAGGATTCGGAGACGTGGGACTGATTGTGCCAGAGATGCTCTCCATCTCATTCCGACTTACTCAACCTCTGCCGCGAAAGGACGAGCTGCTCGAAATGATGGCCAAGATACTAGACCATCATCGTCAATGGGAGAATTTTACGCTGATATCCCACTCCTATGGATCTGTTCCAACCACGCACATGTTGCATTCACCCATTCTCAAACGGCGCGTGGCGGCGATTGTTCTCATCGATCCAGTCACGATCTTGCTTCATTTGCCAGATGTAGCGTACAACTTCACTCGAAGACCGCCCAAGCGCGCAAACGAGTGGCAGCTCTGGTATTTTGCAAGTTCCGATCTCGGTGTTGCCTACAGCCTGGGTCGCCTTTTCTTCTGGCGTGAGAATATTCTGTGGCGGGAGGACTTAGTCGCGACGACCGTTAAGTTGACAGCCGAAGGGCATGCCCAACCGACGAGGCGAAAAGTAGCCGTCAGCTTATCTGCAAGGGATTTGATTGTTGACGCGGCATCTGTTGCCGCCTATCTGACCTCCAAGCCACAGATCGTTACGGCTGATGGCACCATTGGCGTCCCTGAAGAGTACAGTGACATGCATTCAAACGAAGTGGACGTCATGGTCTTTCCAGATCTAGACCACGCTCAAGTATTCGACTGGAAGTACGCGCGGGATCGGGTAGTACAACTTATTCATTCGTACGGTGGCCTGGGCGGCAACGACGCTATTAACGTGTCATAGGCAGATAGAGGCGACCACAATTGACATAATAGATTATATATTTAACGATCTCTTGGAAATCATGTAAATTAAGAAACAGACCTTGTCTCTAATTTGGCTTTCTTCTCCCGTTAAGTTCAGGTCTGGCGTGCCATCATCTCCATTCCCTTCCGATCGTCCCGATCTCACGGTTCTCACCAGACGTCATTCCTGTGAATCGCTATACAAACGAACTCTACATGTAATTGAAACATGATTATCAGTCCAAACAGGAATCAAAGCATAGCCTCCGGAACTGACGGCGTGTTCGAAGCTCTTTCTCGAAACAATCAGTAAACCATGCCATCTGCAAGAAGTCGTGCCACGAACGTCGCCACTACTTCTCTGTATGACTAGACTGACCTCTACGGAGGCACATTTAGGAAACGTCAATAGAAACCATGACTAAATGTACATAGACCTTACTACTGTGATGCTAGACTGATGTAAGAGATCGTGGCAGAATGTTCATTACAGTTACTCTCGGGCGTTTGCAAAATCCATAATCTAAGAAGTTGACTTCATTGCTTGGTTTGGAAGTACCTAGGTAGGTATGCATAGAACGAATGATAAAGAAATTGGAACTCATAGGCGATCGCAGGTTGCCAGGCACTGCAGTAGGTATTTATATACTCTGTACATAAGTACCTGTTTGGGGGGTGTTAATCATGTATCAGACAACACAATCTAGTGTGTGTGTTTGTATTTACAATCCAGTGGTCAGGTGACTAAAACAACGCAGGAGCTAACTCGGTTGATCACACCTGACCACAATGTCGCAGGACCTACCTATCCACAGAGGAATCGAGAGGCTCGACATCGTCGGCTCTTGCAAGTTGCAACATTGTGCCGTTGCAGAAAGGCGATTGCTGCACTGACCAGTGACAGTAGAACCGACGAAGGCCCCTCCGAGGTCGGGCCGGGGCTCCTTGAGCCAGACGGCATTACGGGAGATGGGGTCCAGAATTGGGACTGGAAGGCGGCGCGGTACCACTGGCAGTAGCAATGATGGACCGAATGCAATGCAAAGAATGAAGAAAATAATTCAATGTCAAAATCGGTCAGGTCGGGACTGTACGTACAGCTTTCAACTATAGGCTATCAGGAGCCATGTGATAAACTCCAATTATCACACTGTGTAGTCCGCATGTATCGATCCTGTACCTACTACCAGGTACGTAGTACCTAGCATGCACCTGGGGTAGTGTGCACTGTGCCCATCATGGTTGCCAAAACACAGGTATGTACCTAGGTACTCCATCCAACACAACGTTCGTTGCGACGGCGCGAGTGCAACTGCATTCGGCCATCCTGATGTAAAATTGCAGCCATTCAGTTCAATTAACATCAGTTATCTTATATGGTATGTATTCGTGTAATGCCGATCTGACTGGAAGGCTGGCCTCAACATTAATCAAAGTGAGGGGATATTTGCCGTGGCATTGTTCTTTCCTCTGAAGCACTGAAGTTTGAAATTCGCCTCGAATAACTAACTGTTGGCAAGCTTACCAGCCGCACACAGCACTGCTGCCGTTGGTCACCAAAAATCAATAGTATCTGCTTTCCGTCATTCTCATCTGTTTCACCGGTAGACTCATGCGATGAATGAATTCACATCTCGCAGCAAGGGTAAGTGTCCAGCAGATCTAGCTGAGGGCGAGCCTAGTTGGCACAGCCCGTCCGACTCTGCTTTCGTCTTCTCCTCCAAACGGTGCCAACATCTGAACGATCTTCCCTCTAACGCGCGCCTTCCAAGCGTCCATGTATCTTCACTCATGTCTGATGAGGTACATCCGCGAGAGACCTGACTGACGATTCGCCTGTAGTGTCATCGCTTACCACCACATCTCCCCTCAAGCTTGACGATCATGATTCTGTCCACATGGAAGATGAGACGAACGTGAGCTTAGTCGAGGGCACACCTATGGACCTGCCCTCCCATGGGCGGTATGATGAATCAGAGGATAATGGTTCGAGATCTGCATATCCGCACACTGTTGATGGAAGACAAGGTAGGTTCAACGTTGTCGATCGATGCCATTCCGATTCCACGCCTACCGGTACGCCCTTTGCCTGTATTTTTTGTGAATGAACAACGCAGCCTTCATCATCAGCCCTCCTTTGCTGTTCCATACATGTCACAGTGCACCCGCTCACAACAAACGAATCAATTGATTTGACATTTTGCAACAGTATCATGCCAAAATGAGACGGGCAATACACATAGCGGAATAGAGACGTCCGCGTTGCATATAGACAGGTGCTCGTTCCTCTACCTACCAGTGGAATTGATTGATTCAATTTTGATGCATCTGGCTGCAGTAGATCTCTGTTCCATCTCCGCAACTTGTCGCAAGCTTCACAAGCAAGCTATGTCAGAATTTCACTGGCTCCGCTGTATACGGAACCATGTACCCGGTTTGGTTCTCTCCTGTCCTGGACCCTGCGAAACATTTCGCGAGTTATACAAAGCGCATGATCCAGTATGGTTTCTTCCCAAGTACAAGGTCTGGTTCTGTGACAGGGATATGATGGGGAAGTTGATCATCGTGCGGTTTGACCCACGGAGAGGCTGCATCGAGGGCTATCAGGTACTCGCGGTAAACAATAAACAAACATTCGAGGAATGGCCAGCGAGAAACGATGTTTTCATTCTGAGTTTTGAGCCTCATGTCAAACTGCACTTGGACAGACCTGTACTGCAGCTCAACATTGGAGACACGCAGAACGTTCGAAATCATGCCGCAAGGACTGGTGCTAACCGCTTCGCCGCCGAAGTGCCCATGATGCGTGGAGATCGCAGAGATCTCATTTTTAGCAATTTTATGCTTACACGGCCTCTGGATCCCGGAACAGCGGGCGCGAATCAAGTTCCTGAATATCCATATGACTACGTCTGGCCGCCGCCGGCTGTTCCGAGCGATCACCGTGTGTCTGGTACAAGATCAGACCAGAGCGTGGTGGGGAACATTGCACCGCATGATACTCCCATGTCTAGAGGCGAAATATCCCATCAAACCTTTCGAATTCGGCAATGGACACAGATGGCTGGGACGGGATCACCGCTCACCCTTTTAGGCGATCAAAATGGAGGTATTGCCGGCCTGCTTGGATTTGTAGCTGAGCTGGGGAATGTAGTCGATGCTGGCAGGGTCCACATCGGCGAGGAGGTCATCACGTATTCGACGCTAGATACCATCCTCTATACACCTACAGAAAGCAAGCCATGGCGGGGTATCTGGGTTAGTGATTACAGCGGACACGGATGTGAATTCTTGCTCATTCACCAGCCAGATGATCCTGCTGTGACAGATGCTGAGCTCGGCTTAGTAAGAAGGGTCGACGAGACAGATGAGGCATGGGAGGAGCGCCGAAGAGAGACTTACATATATCATGGTCGACTTGAGGCTATAAAATTGACGGGTGATCCTAATGTTCCCCGCGGCGAATATACTTTTGTAGCCGACGACCTTGGCCCCGAAGGCTTTGTTGGGATAGCATCAGATCCTCCTTTTGCAGGGACTAGGATCGTGAAGAGCAGGGGACATGTTGCTGGTACAGGTTTCGTGAACGGTACGTATCAATCAGCATGAATTCCTTTCGCAGTTCCATCTGGTTTCTGCTGGTGCTTTAAACAAAGCTGACAATGATGGCTCACGCTCGTCTGCAGACAGGTACACTGAGAGCCAACTCCTGCTGATCGGGCCTAATCGACTTGCTCAGTATTGGGTAGAATTTGGACACATTAGCTTCTTTGAACGAGTTCAAATTGACCAGCTCCTCGTGCCACCTTGAACGGTCTGGGATCCATGAAGCATCCCCGCCGCTCTATTGCTAACCGATTGCCCCATCCTCGAAGATGTCTCTACGGCATACGTTTGTTGCATTGAGCTTAGAAGTTAGGAAATATTTGTGTGGTCATAAAAAGTTGCTGGAGGATCAAGCGATGCACCTGAACCCTATCTAGTAGTCTCAAACTACCCCCGTGTCTGTCAATAATATTTGAAGTTGTTGAACAATTTGGGGGCAAAATGGAACTTTCGTTTTGACTGAAGAGCTAAGTCTCCCAAACTGTGGGAAAGTGGGAATATTATGTACATAGGGTGCAGGCGCGGCCGTCACGTGATGCGGCTGCCAGCACTAGCATGGCATATTCCTCAATAGAAGTGCATGATAGCTCCATGCCTTCGGATAGCAGTCTTGCCAGCGTAATGGATATGCTAGTCATGCAAGACGGTGATTCATCATTGAAACTTTCCTAATTCACGGTCGCGTGACAATCGAGTGAGATCAGTTCCTTTCTTTCTTAAGCCATTTGATCATTCCTGCGAGAGCCGAACGTGGTAGTTTGCTTTGGAGAGGCCGATTCTGCACGCAATGCGCATTCACAAAGCATTTAATGAGCCAACGCGAAATACAAACTTGAAGATAGAAAGCGAATTAGTCGTTGGAGTAATTCGCAAACTGATGGCTTTTCGGTACATGCGCAAGAAAGCTTGGAGGATATACCTACCTACGTAGAGAGGCTGAGGTTGGTACCTTAGGTAGGTAGTCGAGTGCTATGCACGAAAAGCCCACGTGTCTGAAAATTTGACAGGCGTATTGACCAACTTGATCGGGCCACACGCCTTGTTAAGCAATTTGGGGGCACATGGTGGGTGTATATTTGACTAAAGAGCTAAGTTTCCCAACTTGTGGGAAAGTGGGAATACTATGTACAT